>JAJHUR010110524.1:592-13518 GCA_027495735.1 Lutjanus campechanus | reverse complement strand
TTTTTTTTTTTCAGTTTGGCACCAGCACTTTTACAGCGCTTCTTTTCACACAAAAGGGAAAGTGACAAATGGCTGCTCTGCAAAGGTTCAGACCACTGAGCATCACACACAGGGAGGACTGAGGTTGTCAAAAATATCAAAGTATTGATACTAATAATGCAATATTAACATTTGATTGTATTGAAAAACTATTCTAACTATTAAAATCTAACCCTAACATATTTTTAAGATGTGGAACTGCTATCACTTTGCATTATGGGAAGTGAAGGATCCACTGTGTCTTTGGATTTTGGTCCATAGTCGAGACTAAAAGTATTTGTACTGCAGAGAAATCTGTACCAGTAAATCTGAAATCTGACTAAACTTAGTTTTAATGCAAAAAATAAGCCACTAAAAACCCCCTTTAACTTACAATAGAACATGTTTAGAGTTATTGAACAGTAAAAGATAATATTGACTAATATTGTAGCTTATTGGCCCATTGCTATTGATACCTCCTGAGATGATCAATTAAATGTATTTAAAATACATAGTACTTACTCATATTACTTTTGAGTAGGCTATTGTGTCATTTGCCTTTTACCAGGCAGAAAACAATGAGATGTGATTTGTAGCAAAAATATGTTAAGAGCTTGCATTTGTGTATTTGAAATATTTAAAATACATGATTTAATGTCATTTTATTCTCAAATAAGACCAATATTAAGGATACTAAATGCCAAAAATGTAAATAATACATTTTCCACACAAGTATTTTGTATTTTCTTAAAATACATTTGATTTTGAGTATTTGTAATTTGTAACTAAATACTTTTTGATGTGTTTGTGCTCATCTCTAGTTACCACAGTATAATAATAGGACATTATTCTGGATTTTTTAAAATAAATGTTCTAATTTAAATGTTCCTTTTTTTATGATTAGTTATATTTTAAGTTTTACAAATGTGTCATATTATAAATATTAAAATATTGAGAGAACATTTCATTATTAGTGATCACAATGGACAGAGGAGGAAAAGTTTGAGGAAAAGGGTGTTAAGAGACAGAAAAGGGAGAGAAGAAGGGCAAACAGTGTTTGTGTCTGTTGGGAAAAAGAGAAAACAAGATGTATAAAAGACTGAATCATGCAAGTTGCAGGGACATCCATGACTCTGTGTACCGGCTGCATGTTTGTACAAGGTGACTCATTTTCCACTTCAGTGGTTGGTCATGTTCCACACAGCACGCCTGCAGACATGATCTAACGCACACACACAAACACACACAGACTACACAGACTTAAAGTCTCAAACAAGTTTCAAATACAAAAAAAAAATCTGAGTTACTGGAGAAGGAAAGAAAAATGAGTTGTTTTCAACAAACCTATTATTTCAGTGCTGAGCGTGAGATTGCCTCTGACTGTGATCTATGAGACGAAGTCCTGACTCTCTTACTCTGAGATGTGATATCCCCCGGGACATTTACGACCAGCGTGCTGTCACTCGTATATTACATCAGCTGTTGCCTTGTAATGGCTGTACTTCCAAAGGAAGACTTTAATGTGGTCGTATTTCTATTTACATATTTTACATGTTTATATATTTTTGTGGCAGTGAGGACTTGCGAGTTTCTCCATCTCTGTTTCTTCAGCTGATGCCATCTACCACTGCTGCCTAAAGCATCGTGTAAAATGATTTATTATATTCCTGATGTTGATCATGGTGGCATCAAAGATGAACACATGTAATCACACTGGCATACAAAGAGGACAATAGTTTGGCAGCCTTAGCAGGTAAATGCAAATCAACGTTAGCATTAAAGAGATGCACTCAGAATTACAATTTCATTTAACAGACATCTTTATCCAGAGTGATGCACATCTGAGAGCTAATACAACTCAAGCATGGATCTAGCCATGAGAGAATAACATGAGTAAATGCCATAAAGCAAAGTTTATGCCAAGTGCAAAGGTGTCCACGAAATAGCCGAGTCTTTTTTCTTTTGTTAAAGACTGAGAGGGACTCTGCAGATCGAACAGAGCTTGGTAACTCAGTCCACCACTGGGGACCTACAAAAGAGGTTGTGGTGGTTGAATCAGGCACCGTTCATTGGCAGAGCAGGGTGAGCGGGAGGGAGCGTACACCTGAATGAGTTCAGGTAGGTGGGAGTTTTTTTAGTTTGTGTTTTGTAGGCGAGCACCAAGGTTTTGAGTTTGCCAGTGGAGCAATCTGAACAGTGGGGAGAAATCAGACATACTGCTACATTCTGGATCATCAGCAGAGATTTTAACAAGCGTGCGGGGAGGCCTGCCAGGAAGGAGTTACAGTTGTCAATGCGTAATATTACGAGAGCCTGTACCAGGAGTTGTGCTGCAAGTTCAGACAGGTAGAGTCTGATCTTCCTCATGCTGTACAGGGCAAATCGACACGACCGAACAATCAAGGCCATGTGGACCTTGAAAGGAAGTTGGTCATCAATCATGGTGCCCGAGTTTCAGGCAGACTTTGCAGGCATGAGCTGGGTGGCTTCGAGCTGGATCCTGATCTCTTGTTTTAGGGACTGGCTGGGATGACAAGGTGCTATTTTCCCCCCAAAAAACTAACTGCCTCACACATATGATTGGCCTGTGTTTATCTGTTGTTCAGTGTTTTCAGTCCATACATAGCTGTGCTTAAAGCAGATATTAAAGCATTTCTTTTGCCAACAAACTGGCAAATATCTGCTGTGTTCCACCTCCTTAACCCTGCTGGTCATGACAACAAAAAACCTGTGACATCAGAGGCAGGATAATGTCATCACCATGTCAGCCCAACCTTGTTGCTAAGCAACCAGAAATGTTTTGAGCAACGAGGAGAGTTTCTGAGGTTGGATTTTGGGGGAAGAAATACTGTCACACAAAAACCCGTGCAGCCACAATCTGGCGCCAAGGACCAGCATATGTGTCAGCAGCACTGGCATCTGTGACTGTGAAAAAAGCATTAAAAATGTCTGTGCTTCATCCTCAGTTTAGCTAATGACTTGGGGTGTCTAACTTTTCCTGGGTGTTGTGTACCACCATCATCTGGTGAGCTGGATTGTAAGAATTGAGATGAAGCTATTTGTCACAGCCAGCCTGTTCTTGGTCAGCGGTCCTTTACACTTCAAATTATGATCCTGTATGTACCCCTCTGTCATAATGTTTTGATGTGCCTCATAAAACTCGAAGCATAGGATCACTGACCAACAATAACCAACAGAAAACTATATGGACTTCATTTTTTTAAATGTATTTTTAAACCTAACAGATAAACACACCCTTCAACATCAGCAATAACAACATAAAAAAAAGGAAAAAAGAAAATATCCCAAACCAACAACCAGCACTGCAGTTTGAGAAAAGAAAATCAAATATAAGAATATGACAGTAAATATAAATAGCACAAACAGATGAAGCAATAAGTCACTGCTCTCCAGGGACAAATGAGTCAGAGTTTCTGTAAGAAAGAATGCAGGGGTTTATACAATCTCCAGAATTTTTCCAATATTGGATTTAGATCATAAATCATCGGCCCAGTGGAGCAAGATACACTTTTTAGCCAGAAGTAAAAGATTAACAGAGATTTGGTGTCGAAATCAAGGATTATCTGAAATATGGTGTAACAGATAAAATGAAGGAGACAGTCTGGATCCTCCTGGATGAACCTTTTTCAAACATGTCAAAATGGATGTGACCACATGAAAAAAATCATTTACCACAGAGGCTTCAGCTGATGGGAAACATTTTCAAGAGATGAATAGGTGAGTAAAGTCAAAAATCAAAAACTTTGCCTATGTATAGAAATTGAAGTACATTTCAGAAAGATCCCATTGCAAATCTTAATCCAATCTGCAGAAATAAATGTTACCTCAGATCACGTAGCCAAAATGGCTTCAGGGAATCATAAGCTGAAGAATCAGGGCTGTATTTTAAAGTGCTTTTATGAAAAGATGTGTACATTTTCCCATTTCACACTAACTGAGTCACATGAATTCCCAGCCTGCCCCCCTGAAAGATGAATTTGATTTGAATTAACAGTTGGAGACCCCTCAGTTGACTGAGATTCTACAAACACACACCGATAACATTTTAATGAAGAAATATATTTTCATACCAGCTGACACACTTATTTTAAAAAAAAGTTACACCAGATGCTGGTGTTTAACTAATGAGAGAAGGTGAAACGAGCGGTTGGTAAACAAGTTTCAGATCTTGTTTTGTAGCTGCATCATTGTACAAACTGTGTCTAGAGCCCCACAAAGGAAAAAACTAACTGTGATGGAAGCAGAGAGGACTCAGGTGACGCGCTGCAGCAGCCACTTTACCCCAGCACACCACAGAGTGTGCAGGCAGATAACGCCTGTATTTTTATGAATGCTTGTTTTTGCCACTGACAGGCCTCAGATTGCTATTCTAAGTGTCTGACCTTTTTCTTTTTTAAAGAATAAGATATGATTTGTTTAACCAGAAAGAGCTGATTTAATCATTGCACAAACTCATCAAACTTCCATTTGCAAAACATCATCATTGTCAGCGCTACTTAAACTGAACAGGAACAAAATCAAACTCACCAAAAACATCTCGGTTCATCTTTCCACTGTTCCAACAATCACCAGCTCTGGTTTACTAAACCTTGAATTCAAGGCATGAAGGAGCGTGCAGGACGGTGACACCGGATGGCTCGAGAGATGCTCTGGTGTGATGATTCTATACCTGAACTTTAGGAGGACGCACACTTTGTTTCTCTTACTGGTAAAACCTACTCATGTAGGCTGGAGGAGGAATTGAATGTGATGCACTGAACTGAAAAAATGAGAAGTAATCGCTGAATATTCATATTGTGTGGCCAAATCTGATTCAACTGAAAAAATTCAGCCCTAATGAACATATGTGATGACGACAGAATTACCAATGCAAGGTGCTGCTGTAACCATCGGGAGCAGCTGGGGTTTGTTGGAGGTGCCAAAGATTTTACCTCCAGTCCTGCACTTCATGGACAACCAGCTACACAGACAAATTAGAACTGAGACACGTCATACAAATCATTCTCACTCCTCCTCTCTGCGTGTTTGTTTGTGCATGCATCGGTTTTAGATGCTAATTCAACTGGAGGCCTGCAGCGAACGAAAAAAAAATCTTCATTTGACCAGCTGTGAATGTGCTTACGGCTCTGCCCCCCCAGTCCATTTAGTTTTAAATGGGTTCATTCTACTTTATGTTGTGAGTGTGCACCCATCACAGTACACCATTGTTGGACGTCTAAATAAACATTTGTAACAGTGGGGGGTGACAGTGAGTTTGCAGTTTGGAGGTCACGCAGGGAGAATGAGGTGACATTATTTGATAGGCAGGCGGGGTGCTGTGGGGAAGGACGCTTTTGTTGCACTTGTCAAATCAAAAAAATAGCATATAGGGCACATTTGCATCTGCAGGCATCTGCCACACACTCCGGTGACAGCAGACGCATAATTCAAAAACATATGCAAGTGCACACAGTCACACACAGCTACACAGACGTGTTTCATGCCCAGAGTCAATTTGCTCCCTCAGTTTGTTCACTTCCTCCTCTGCTTCCTCCACCGTCCTCCTTTCATCTTCCTCTCACTGCCTTCTACAAAAAGAACCACCTTCAATGGGATGTGTGTTAGTGTGTGCGTGTGTGTGTGTGTGTGTGTTTTGCCCGGCATTTAGCCAGTGTAACAAGGCACTAATAATGGAGTCCACTCAGGCCTGTCTGACAGCATTGTTATTAGCCCCCTCCTCTCAATTACCAGCCACTAGTCACTGGGGTGTGTACACTTTGACACACACTGACACACACACATGCATATTCACTCATGCGGGCACAAATGCAAACGAGACACAAGAAGATGAGAATATTTCAAACAGGGAAATTGGGATTGGAGAGTAATCGCTGTCCAACGAAGTCAAATGTGACAACAGAAACTCAGCCTCCGCTCAGGCCGCTGAGTGTTATCCAGTGCCGGCTGGCGGGGATATGGGAAATTATGCAAATGAGGTTCAGGCGGCATTTCCAGATGACTGACAGGCTCCCTAACTGGCAATTAGCATGTGTTGGCTTCTCATTGGCCAGAACTGCGTGGCTGTCTGGTCACAAGTGAAATGGATATACCCTCCTGGCTCCGAGGTGTTTAATCACATCTCTGTGTTTGTCTCCCCCCTTCAGTCTTTCTCCACCTGCTCAGTCTTCTACTTCTCTGTCATTCTTTCTTTCTTCTTACATTCTTGTTTGTTTGTTTTTTACTTCTTCTTGTCACACCTTTATAAAACACCTGAAACAGGACAAATGAACTTTACCTTTAGTAAATAGCCAGTAACTGTGACAGGCAAGTTGTTGCTATCAAATGTAATTTTTATTTAATTTGTTTTTCATAAATCAGTATTTTTGCTTGCCTCTTACACCTGTCAGTGGGTTTCACAAATATTTAACCACAAAAAAATGGTTAATGTTCAGTGGTTCAATAATTGGGATGTTGAACTATTTAAAAACATAAGGGGTTTTCTCATTTTCTGAAAAGTAACAGATTTGAGAATCAAAGTTTCTGCCTGACAGTGACAAAGTTAGAATCTATGGCCACGACCATGTCTCTGAAATATCAGCAGCCTAACTGCTGTGTTGATAAAGCTGTGGTGCTGTCCGTGGTGCTGAAGTAGTATTGGGCTTTATGACCCCCCCAAAAGTTAAAGATGGGGGTGCAACATCCCCCGAGTCCTGAGACAAAGCTAATAAATTTAACTAATAAATTTCACTGGTGTTTAAAAAAAAGACATAAATGCATAGTATATGTTATATTATTCTTAATATTTAGTGTAAATTGGGTAGATTAGCTCTGATTGCAGCATGATAGTAATTGAAAGATTGTGTGTTGTGTTCGGAGCCACTGAAGAGAAAAAAGGTATTAACAGCAGCAGTCTTCAAACATTCTTCACAGCAGAGTTGTCCAGACTACAGACAGAAAACCAGAGGTCCCCCAGTGACGGTTTGGAGCCGCGGAACTGGAAAGACAACATGCAATCATGTTCATCACTGAATCCGGCATCATGGGTGGAGTAACAACCACGTTGCCCAACAACAACAAGTGGATGATTGTTCACAGACACTGGAACTCCTCGCTGCACCTGCAGGATAGATAATTGCCAAAAACAACAAAAACTCAGGTCGAGCGTCAGACCTACATTTTTTTAACTCATAGGCTGATCAGCAAACATCTATTGGTTGTACTCTGGTTCCTCCTTAATGGTCTGGGTTAAGGAAGACGGCAGGAAAAGTTTTCTTTTCCATCATATTAATCATAAATTACACATTTATTTATCACTTTAAGAACTGGAATCAGTAACATGCATATTGTTATGCAGTCTAATACAACAGCAATATGTTCAGTTTGTTTGAAATTAAACTCTGTAGGTGTAGTTTGTGTTGGTGGTGTTACAGTAAGAGATTATTCTAATATATTGTTCACTCAGTTGATATTAAAAATAATTAGGGTAGACTAAGAATAACCCACTAAATCACTTGCAGCCAAGCTGAAAAAATGTATATATTTAAATTAATCCTCCACAATTTCACCCCTTGGCTTAAATATTTAAGCATATTTTAAGCGTTTTCAGAAGAAAAAAATACATTTTGAGTTAGTTGAAGTTTGTGTTATATAATATAAACTTCAATAGCATGCAAATGCTATTTACTGGCTTCTGTAGGCCTAAAACATTCACTCAGAAGAAGGTTAAGAATCATGCATAAGTGATGTTTCCTTATAGCATCTCATGGTTTAATATCATATACCTGAATAAATTATTCATCACAGCATGGACAAGTGCATGGCTGACGTATATGCTTGCACAAATGGTCATGGGAAAAGGAGGAGAGAGGTAAAAACATGAGGGAAAGAGCAGAGGGAGCCACAGGGAGCACAACGTCTTGCCTTAAGACTCCGAAAATGTGTTGCCGTGTCAGCAATGAACATATTATCAAGGATTAGCCCTGCTTACAGAACACTAGGTTTTATCAATGCCATCTAACGAGTCCAAATCTCGTTTTAAGCAAGCGAGCCTATTAATTCACTTAGCGTGAGTAATCATTGGTTGTTATAGCTGTGCTCGGCCTGCAGTACTTTGTTGAAAGTGTGCTGCTGTGAGCAAACATCGCAATCAGAGGAACGACACGACGTGCTCTGCGGCCACAGTCGTCCTCATCCGTCTTTATGACAATGAAGCAGATTTTATACAGCTGCTGCCTCAGGGTGGACTGCAACACGCTGACTCTGCACTGGTGACTGTTTTCAAGAAAATCTGAATTATCATAATTAGCAATAATCAGGATGAAAGTCACATCCAGTGGAAGCAAAGCATTTCTTATATGTGAGTAACTGCAGAAAGAGCCCAGTGCATGATTATTAAGACATGGTGTGTTTGCCATGTAAATTGTGTCATATTATACGGAGCATAGAGTTTATCTGCATGATCAAGTGCTCACTTTACATACCAGCATAATGGAAATATAAATATTATCAAATAATCGCATTTCATGGGTAATTTAAAAGGCATCTTAGTGAAAACTACAGAGGAAAGAGCTGGAAAATAAGGTGATTTAAACTCTTTTCACTCTGTGATTCTCTTTAATCCTGCAAAACATCTTCATTTCTCTTTTATCTCTGTGTCCCGCTCTTTCTCTCTCTAAACCTCAGTGTTTCTCTCCGTTACGCAGCCACACTGCTTATCTCTTTTTTTTTTTTGCAACAGAAGCTGTTTTAATTTTTGCTCTGCATCTGCCTTCTAGGTGGTACAAAACGTGAATATCACACCAGAGTATGTGTGTTTAAACTCCCTCTTCTATCTGATCTGTTGAATGTCCTCTGGCGTTTCAGTTTAATCCCCCCACAGCAACAGCAAATATTTGGGTTGATATGCAGTTCCAGGCCCAATACCCTATGTCTAAGCCTCGCACCCTGCTGTATCACCTCAGTGTCACAGTCGCTCAGGTGGAGAGCATGACGCTGTCGTGTTGTGGGTTTAATTTGATTTTAATCAATACAAAAAAAGCTAGTTTAGCAACTTTACCTCACGTTAAAAAGACACTTATTTGGTAAGGTTTCTGTATAACATTCCTCTCAGACACGACAGAAGCACTGACATCATCAATTAAAAAAACATAATCTGATAAAGCAGAGTGGAAAATATGATCTTGAGAAAGAAAAAGAAACATGTTTAACATCATGGCTATATGAAGAATGATACGCCACATGGATCTAAATAAACAAAAAATAAATAGCAATACAGTATTGTGTTATTTTATTTCAAAGGTTTGAGCACTCAAACTACAGAAAAACACATTTCCTAAATCCTCAGACATCATTGTGAGCAGTTTCCATTGAAAATATTATTATTATTTTATTATTTAATTAGAATAATAATAAGTATCTCAAACTATTGACTTAGCATTTCAAAATGATGACCTATTATGTTCCACTAAGACATTACTTTGAGAAAGTTTCTCATTATGACTTACAGGATCTTCTTTTTTTCATCACATTGGTAAAAGTAAAGAGTTTCCAGACGACTCATAAAGGAGATGGCATTATTACACAGATCGATCTGTATGTTTCACACTGTTAACAGAGACTCCAGTCTGCAGAGTAGCTAGTTCATGCAACTCACATCGACACTTGGAATCTCTCTCTTTGGATATGTGTGACAAAAAAAAAGGAAATTAGAGAGAGAAAGTGACCGTAGTGTCTGCCACAGACAGAGAAACAGAGGATTGTTAGCTGCGGTGCACAGATTGGCCAAAGCATAAGCCGATTTAGGACTTGTTGAGGTTGGAGATAGACCCTGTGGCATTGGCGTGTACATATCTGAGAGGGCAGTACCAGAGCAGATGGAGAAATAAAATGAGATAGAGAAAATCAATCCTATCAGACAGTGGCGGTGGTCATGTCATTTCATATAAGGATCATATAGGGTTCCTCTGGTTAGTTATGAGCCTCATATTCCCTCAAATTCATACAGATGTATCAAATATCAGGCAAAACCCTCGTTCTCTTAGAGGTGGAGAAAGATTATTTCTTGATGTTTTTGTCAGGTAGAGATGAGAACAGCGCTGCCCTTAAAGCTCAGCAAAGATCATTTCATTAACACTTATCTTTTATCACTTTTTTTTTTTTTTTTTACTGTTTTTAGTGCCACCAGAGTGCCCACATTGATTTATGGCGTTCAAAGGGAACCGTGCACTTAAGCTGCTCAAAGGAAAAATTGATATGACTCGTCTAAAAAGTTTGGCAAAAGGTTTTCAGATAACTTTAAAAGGATAGTTTTTTTGAAGTGGGGTTATATGAGGTACCAATAGTCAGGGAAACTGCCATTATATATGATAAATATGACACTCTTGCTAAATTGGACTCTTTTTGCAAAAAGTTAAACTTTGATCACTTGAGTCATTGTGGGACTAACTTTTTAAAACACTGAAGTCACACAACAACACAAACAAACCAGCAGCTTCTGTGCTCTGTGAGGTAAAATGACCGATTTCACCGATCGAGTCTGGTTGGACTGGAGGGAGCAAAAATTGGCTTATATAACAGTGGTTTCCCATTCGGAAAGGCTACTAAGGGTAGACATATCAGGATAGAGTAGGGGACTTATTATATTATAAATTGACCCCAAAATTTTATGCAATACATGAATTAATAAAAAGTTATCAACTGAACATTTTCCCCACCGCTTCAAAAAACCCAAACTATCCCTTTAGAGGATAAAACAAATCCTGCAGATGCATTTCTTGTTGTCTCCCCGCTCTGCTTCTCTCCTGAAATGTTTTTTACTGTTGTTCCGTCTGACTACATGTGTTGCCACTGTTGCTGCCAGGTCCTCCTCGAAAAAGCCATCCTTGATCCCAGTGGAACTAACCAGGACAAAGATCCATTTAAGCTCCTAAAACAGACCTCACACAGACACACAACACGAGTCTCATACAGTGCAGTGACTGTAAAAACAGCTGTGTGTCTCTCCTGATGAGCAGGAACCATCTTTCCTGCTGTATGCTGATAAAAAAAAGCCACATATATCAACTTTAATATCTCCCTCAGCTGTAAAACTTCATTTAAATGCTAATTTGTGTTTGACAGATTAACACAGTATAAATTCAGTCTACCGTGTACTGTTTGACTAGCAGCAACATGGCCTATAGCAGGATCTGATTGTTTTGATAAACCTCACTGTAAAAGTTGTTTTGGTTTTTTTTTTGTATGTTTGTTTTTTTGGTGCTGGTAGACATGGAAAAATGAAAGGGGCTTTTATAAAGGTTCTACTTTGAACCGTTTCAGAGAGTTCTACCTTTAATCCAACATAAAGGGTCACACGGAGAACCATTTGTGAAAGGTTTCCTACAAAAAACCCTCTCCAGAGAACCTTTCTATGGCGTAATGGTTCCACCCAGAAACCTCTCTGGGGGGGTCTATTAAGAACCTTTCCACCTTTGGGCTGGAAACCATCAACCAAAAACCTCCCAGGGAGTTCTACTGAGATCCTTTTATTATTCCAAAGGTTTTATCTAGAATCCACCGTGGGGGTTCAACCATGAACCCTTTTATATTATAGTACACAGAACCCTAGATGAAAGGGTTCTTTAACATTTTAACAATCCTTGGAGAACTCTCTCTCTCAAAAAGGATCCTTTGGATGAAAAGATACACTTTCTTCCAAAACAGGGGTTCTTTCTAATGAAATGATTCTGGGTAGAACCTCAGCCCATCAGGAAGAAACTTTTAGAACCATTATTTTGAGGAGTGTGTAACACCCAACTGTTGTTGTCTTGGGAAAGCAGAGAAAGACAAAGAAATAAAAAATAAAAAAATGTGAAAGACAGAAACAGAAAAGAATAATAAAGTCTGTTTTGATCCATCATATATATCCTACTGTTCAGGAGAATTTTGTGCACTCAGCAACCTCCAAACAAAATAACACCCACAGTAAGTTTCCGACCCGAGATTCTGGACTTTGGTGATGAATGCCTGTCAGTTTTTATAAAATCTGTCAGCGGAAACCCTTCAAAGTCAATCTGATCCTCCTCCTTACAGCACAAACTGTATCAGATCTGTTATCCGCTGAGTATCGGAGGGCAGCCTTTCATCTCTCCACTTGAAAACAATACAGTTTTAATAGAAGCCTTCTGGCGATCAGAGAAGCAAAGGCAATAGCGTTTAATTTATACATTGGTTTCTTCTACTTCAAATATTGCGGTCGGTGGAGATGGACTTCGAGGGGCTCCAACAACTTCATCATGGAAGATGACAAATCCAAATCACGTGGATAAATTCCTCTGCAACCAAAAGGGCTCAACTCAAGATGTATATCGTCATGGTCTTCCTTAGAAAAGTAAAGGTAATGAAGTCTTGCACAGACAGATAAGAAGTTAACATCATCTCCATCCCATGTGTCTCAGTCAAGCTGGAGCTGCAGGACATCCTATCTGAGTCACACATCCTTCTCATGTGCATCTATAGAAAAACATCTATTAAAGTACTATTATTTGTTAAGTGAGGGACCTGGGCTGCGTTAGATGGAGCTGTTTTTCTAATCTGTAAACATCTGGAAAAACTGTGAAAGCAGGATTATAATTCTGTTCTGACTGGGTGATCAATGGATCCCTAAAAGATGAAATCTTCAAATTTCAGAGCACAGTCTTGCAGTAACAGCAGCAACAGATGGTTTCAATTTATCAAAGGAACATTGATAGAATTTCAGCATTAAAAAGTATTTGGTTCTTTTTTTATATGTCAACATTTCCACACATCTGAAGGGAGAGTAGGAGGAAATAAGAAAGCTTTTTTCAGCTGTGAAGGTTTTTCTTTGTCTGCTGCAGTCAGCTGATGGTCACTATATGAATACTGCCAGCCAAAGAATTAAAAAAAAAAAA
>JAJHUR010110522.1:766-11761 GCA_027495735.1 Lutjanus campechanus | reverse complement strand
GCAGTGCCACAACAACTGCTGGATGCAACCAGCAGAGATTGTCAAAGTTTTGAATCAAGTTTTTTGTTAGTATAGTCTCAGTTTTTATGAAGATGCATAGGATTGGGATACCCCTGTGGTGATGTGTGTGCACAGCATGTGGCTCAGTCCTCTGCACAGAATAGTGTAATGGTATTGTAACCAAGCATCCTGGATTCACTGTAGAAACTAAATTACTAATTTAGGGTGTTATAAACAAAAAAGGAAGCTTTCCAACAATATAATAGATATAAAAATCTAAATTTTTTGAGAAACTCACAAAAGCTCTAAATAATTTACATTTGATGTTGCCTATATTCAGTGGTTGGAGCCTGCATATCTCAGTGGATTCAGAAGATTAATGTTTTGGCATAGAGCTGATTAGATCGCTCATAGTAGCTGAATTTAATTCCAACAATAAACTTTTATCATGTTCAATTTTTCCTCAAGGCTTATGGTATGGCATGCAAGCTAGACGAGCCAATCTTTACATTTTGCCATTACATTTTGTCATGAGGGGCCTCCAATACCAACACAATATAAAGGTCTTAGTAGCAGCTCCTGACATTATTTAGTTTTGGAAACACTGTAGGTTTCATACAAAGAAAGAAGAACATTACAACCAGTAACGAAGCTGAATAAAGTCATATTGGTCACATAATAAGGAGTTTAAAAGTCTCTGCCTCATGGTCATTAACCCCATACTGTATGTCGTTTTGTGCACTTTTAATATGCCTTTGCATTACTGCAAATTATGTGATTAGCCTATATGACAAAACATCCTCAACTCAAGGTACACTTTCTAGAATTTTCTTGAACTTTTAATCATGTCACTTGGTCTTAATCAGCGGTAAAAACTACGGTTGATATGATTAAAAGTTGAAAGCTCCAGAAAAACTAGTAAGTGGACCATGAGGTGAGATTCTTTTATCAAAGTGCTATTTCAAAGTTCAAGAATTAACTTTTAAGCTTGAGGTCAATACTGTCTTTTTTAAAAGATAAGCTGACTATGTTTTGAATATTCAATTTGTACATGAGCACATCACATAAATACACATTTCTGACAAGGAAATGGAAAGACACATTTGGTTATATAAGAGTTGTGGCCAAAATATGTACTGAGTAGGATATTTTATTGTAGGAAAGAAAATATAAGATGAACACACATCCAACAATTATTTACTAAAGATGAAATAAAAAAGCTGGAAAGATAAAGATAAAAAGATAAATAACTGAGACTTATATGACAAATTTGTGTATAAAACTTGAACTATAATAAATCAGTGAGTTTTAATCAACATTAGGTTTTAGACATAAACTTTAACTAACCTGTCTCACGGCCGTCACACTCCGACTCATGATCCCTGTCAGTGGGTGAACGTTCCAGCACTTGGTGAATTCTGCTTCACAATGATAGCGTGAGCTGAGATAGAGAGATTAAAAAAATGCTTGGTCTGCAGTGGGGCAAGCTTGTATTATGAATAGAATTTCTGTCCTGCATTTCTGTTAGTTATCAGCCGACACATGTATGTAGGGCCTACTTATCATTATTTGTGTACTTTTGGTCTGGAGCTGTTTTTCATGGTTGGTCTTGATCTCTTAGTACACCAATATTTTAGAATATAGAATGTGTTTTCAGCTACGTGTCAGCTGTTTGGAGAGGGTCCTCTCCTGTTTCAACATGATTTCACAAAGTTAGTTAGTTATTTTCTGAGTTTGCAAGAACTTGACTGGCCTGCACAGCGCCAGAAATAATACCCCATCCAACACCTTCAGGGTGAATTGACACCTCAGCCAGCTCGTATCACTCAGCCTTGGTGTCCAGCTTTACTAATGCTCATAAACCAGAAGTATGTGGAAAGCCATCCCAGAAGAAAGGGTGTAAGTTTGCTTAGGAACAGTAGGAACATGTCCATACCAATATTTTGTAAGGATAGAATTATCCCTACCAATGTTTGAGTGAACTCGTTCACATTATCTTTGGAGTGAAGTTGTGTGAGATGATTCCAATGAGCCCAACCAGAGGCTACATCTCCAGTCATGCTATGCTAGCATGTGACTGACTGAAAGGGAGGGAGCTTGAAGGCTCATGTAATGTGCAAATTAGATATTTGAAATATCAAATGCCAGACACAGAGACAAGATCAGCGTGCTCTCCCTCACTTGCTATTCCTTAAAGGCACTATGTTACTCCTACGACAGTGCCTTTCAATAAAGTCCGGTGAAACAAAATTATCTGGGTGTTTGCAATAAACCGCTATCCTGCAGGAATATGTTGCTTTTTCACTGCAGTGAGAAAAACCTGACATCACCAGCCTTTTCAATGTGGAAAATACTGTCAACTGGTGAGCTAACCCTGACCTCTGTCATCTGTAGGCTAGCATTCACGTTGCTAGCATGAGCATAAAATAGATGGATATAGAAACCCAATGAAAATGTTACCATTAATTCATTATTTTGCAGACAGCAAACACAGCAGCAGGCTATTGTGTCCTTACCAATGTTGAGACTTAACCTACACTCTTCCCAGAAGAGTGATGGCAGTTATAGCAGCATGATAATTCTTATGGTTTGGAATAAGATGCTCAAGTGTTACGTATGTATGTGTGTAATGTTCAGGTGTCCACATTATTATAAGTTGAGTTTTTCTGGTAACGTATATTTATGTATGTTTATTTTGCTTTGGCAGGGGTGTTTCTTAACCCAATGAAGCACATTTAAAATGAACTGAATTGACACTGAGAAACAAGAGAGTGAGAGACAAAGAGACAAAGAGACACAGAGACTAATGAAAGCGAGCAGAGGGCTACCACCCACTGAAGCAGACAGAACACACTGTCTCACTCTGCAGAAAGTCAGCATAGACACAAAAGGTACAAATGCCATCTGGGCTAGGCGGCTACGCTACATCCAGAGACAATAGGGCCTCATTCACGCTGCCCAGCCCAGCCAGGGCCATCTGCTCTTGGTGAGAGTGAGTGGGAGAGGGGACCCCCTGTACCTCCAGGACCCCAGAGGTTCCAAAATACAGCAGAAATCAGCATAATATTAGAACCAGGGTATGAAAATATGAATAACGATGATCCACTTCACAACATGAGCCGACACATTAGAAGTGTTGACAGAACAGGGTGTGTGAGGCTGCAACAGTGGGAATGTGAGCATGTGTGGTGTTTTTTCTGAGAGACAATGGTGAAAGGAGAGCAACTGTTACAACAGCGGGGGAGAGGACGGTAGAAAGGGAGTGTGGATGCATGCAAACATCTATACATACAGCATGCAAGCACAGATGCACACACAGAGCAGCATAACAGCATCCATTCATCATTGATTGGAAGATGAAACAAAGACGCTGAGAGCAGAAGCCTTTTACTGGTGTGTGACTGCTTAGCAAACTTGATCTGGTATTGTTCGAGCTCAGAAGTGTGGTAGATTTACGGAAAGACAGATCTCTCTCTAGCTATGACGAGTCTATACTTTGGCATGGTGAGTATTCATGCAGTGAAGTCATGTCACGCCATAGCATGACAGTGAAAGTGAGAGCATCTCAAGAATCTAAGTTTGGGATGTGCAGCTGGGGCACTGAACCCACATGGAAGCAAACCAACACAACCGCACATTACAAACACGCAATCATGCAACCCATGAACACACGTGCTGTTCATCCTCAAGCATCAATTCAGGGGACTTCCCAATTACATATCAAATCTACCACTTTTTACTGAATGAGCCTCTTTGAAAGGAAGCCACTGTGAAAGTTTAAAGATTATGATCGCAGATGCCGAGCTGCGAGTCTGTAGTTTAACATCACAGCAAGATGGAAACTCCAGTGTTGAAACATATTAAGCCTTTGTGTGTGGGTAGCTCTAATTCAGAAGAACAAGAATTAACTATGTTTCTCACATCTTCCTGCATAATCTCATTCTCACTTATTTCATCTTTCTAACAGTCCTAAGGTTTCATAAGTGTAATGTGAAAGGGGTATGATGACTTAATTATCCCCTGAATCTCTGGTTCCCCTCAGCTTTACTGAGCTTTTTAGTGTCTTTCAGGTCATTGCTTTAGTCCAGCACTTTACTTTTAAGTCTCACTCTCCTCTTCTAAACGTGTAGAAGAACCTACAGTGGCTGTGACGCTCACGCAAAACGCAAATGTCTGTTCATGCAGCCAGTGTTCGGTTCGTTCATTCTCGGCCTCCATCTATCTATCTTATCTACAGTAGAAACTGTGGAAGAGGAATCATCCCCCATAAATGGCTCCTTCTGAGGTCCACTATTTATTATACAGTCTATGATTAAACCGCTGTGTGCTACCTTCCCATCATCAAGCAATGGACAAAGTTTGCTACTAGCTCGTGAACATACTGTAGAGGAGCATTTCAAAAATAAAATACCCAGATATTTTCCTCCGGAGATGGTGGAGACCAAAACAGAGCTAAAAGGAGACTGAATATTGGACTTAGAATCATCTGGTGGCCTGAAACACAACTCTAGAAGAACACTAATGTCTGTCAGTTAATATGCAACTGTTTGCTAACATGTTATCAACTTTAGATAACAGGTCAGTGTGCTGCTCAGCCCCCAAGTGGTTAAAAAAATATTGCAGGTTTTGTGAAAACTGGTCTCTTTGGTGACTCTAGATAATGTTGAGCCAATCACTGGCCCTCGTGGCAGCAATGTTGCATTCAAATTTCTGCTGTATTAACTTTTGATGGTACTTTCTGTGCCTACCATGGTGGCCACAGGTAACAAGGGATCAAGGTTAAATTCTGGAGAGGGAGTCTGAGAAAAAAGGCGACATTTTACAGATTCTTGTCATTTTCTTTCTATTTTTATGTGCTTTACCATCAAAGTCAGCAGACACAACAATGTAGCCCTAGTTAAACTCGTAGACTGCCAACACTTGTCAGTCATCAGCAGCTATTGTTAAACTATATCAGACGCACTTTCAACATGTCAGATTCTTTTATGTCAATGTCAACACCATCAGCTCAAAGCTTTTGTGCGTCCAATCCAATCTCACTGTCACTGACTGTTTACACTCTGTGGATTGTGCAGACAGGTTAGCAAATGTTTTAGGCCAGCTTTAAAAGTGATTTAGTGAGGACTGTTTAGGTGCGAGTGCGAACGCATGCAACTGTGCAGCAGCCGTCTCCCTTAAATTTATAAATGGGCAGCTCCAACGCAGACGTCAAGTCAGCCACTGATGAGAGATCCCGTGTCAAAATTTATGCCTCACGCTAATGAACGGTTTTGTTCTCAAACACAACCAGACAGAGAAAGTGTGGAAATCCCCCTCAGCTGCTGACAGACAGTTGTCAGAGGCCTCAGATTAATGAAGGAGTCTCTCAGTCAGCCGAATCCCAGAGGCCGACACAGCTCACCCCCGGGGCTGAGGTGGCCTTTTAGTGGTTAGAGGTTTTAATGCATTAAAGCTTACAAGTACATGCACCATCAAATTAGCTTTGTTATTTTGAAAATAAAACATCTATGGCTGCAAGTGAAACAGTCCTCTATCCGCTGACGGCGGTTGATCTTTAGTGTTTATTGTGGAATAAATGATTCTTGCTTGCACATCTCTATGTGCACTGGCCTGATATGATGAAGGAGAGTACAACTTATTGGAGACAAGAGGAAAGATGTTTTTTTTCCTTTTCATTTTCTTATATTTCCCAGAAAGACAGACAACGAGGGCAACAGTAGAATAAGCAAACACTTCATTAAGATTTACAGTAAAGTGACTACATCTACACAGTTGGTCAGATGGCTGATGTCTGCTGACAGATAATAGGTGTAATTGAATTTCATAGAGGGAGTTCACCAAAAGGTTCTTAGTGATTTGGTTCTTAGTGATTTGACTGAGCGTCTCCATCCATCGTTGACTGAGGCATAGGCAGATTTTCAATTATTTAACAAATTCTGCCTAAAATGATTGCGATTGCTCCCCTGGTGTCCCCATTTTTGAAAAAACACAGCAAAAATGCCCCTAAGGTAGATAAAATGTGATGAAGTGCCTAAAATATTGCAAGGGATTACAATTTCCAAAACAGTAATTATGCTATAGTTACAAATCCAAGTAACTCTGAGTTACAGACTTACTTTTTGACCTGGGTTGGCTTTCTTATGATGGCGTGTAGACGCAACAGGTCAGAGCAGGTCAAATGAGCTGTTAGCCAAAAAAGCTAAAGGAAGGATGGAAGAATGGAGAGAGGCATACTTTCTACAGGTGGAAGTACTGTCATTATTTCGAGTTTGTTTTGCTGCTTGAGCAGGAATATGTGGTGATGGAATCTAATTTGAAAACTACACTCAGAGAGGTCGACTTCATTTCAATCGCAACCAACAACAGAAGCTTTCTGGGTGGTGCCCTTTTAATTTTTTCCCCCCTGCCCCTCAGACAGCCTGAGTCCACTACTGTTTTTAGAATCAGTTAGTTTTATTTTATTCTGTGCTTGATTTTGAATTATTTTGTCATCAAGTCTTCATGCTGCTGCCTCCCTTGCAAGAAAAAAATGATGCATATTTGGTTGAATCTTACAAACACATAAAATAAATAATGTAGATTACAGTAACCAACAACTTTGCCTTGTTTATTTGGCTGTGATCTGATAGGTCATGTCCCATCTGAAAGGCACATCTGCGTTTCAAATCATGTGCAGGTGATTTACTTCAGTCATTATACGCCGGTTTTGCCAGTGAGTCTGGAATTTCATTTCTGCTTGTGAAAGTGAAGATGGGTTAACACGGAAGCATTCGAGAAGAACCTTTCCAACATATCCAGAAGAAATCCACATATGACTGTAGCTACTATAAATCCAGTAAACATCTGTGTTTGGCCATTGTGATGACAGCTGTGGGTGTAGGATTGAATTTGCAGAATATATTTGATTTGTGCTGAAACCAACACTATCCTGGTTTCTGTAATCATGGTTTTTAAAAGAATACAGATTTTTAGACTGTTAAGTTCAGTGGATCCTGAACTGGGGGCGGCGTAAAACTGCTGCGGGGGGGATGACCAGATGACCAGATGAGCAGAAATACAGAGTGAAACAAAGTTGAATGAATATGACAAACCTGTCATGTTTGGAAACCAGCAGTTTATCATATTAATACATCTTTCTCTTTTTCTGTCTCTATGTGTGTGTGTGTGTGTGTGTGTGTGTGTGTGTGTCTGCACCCGCAGGGCAGCAAGAGGTCTGTGACAGGCTTTGACAGGTTTGGCATGGTGGCAGACCTCCCAGCTGTCAAACAAACAGACAAACTAAGGAAACCAGAGATAAAAGGCGCTGGTACAAGGAGAATGACTGACTGATAACTGAGCAGAACAGGATCCGTACATAAAAGACAAAACATTAGAATAATAAATTACCTTCAGTCACTCCACATATTCCTTTTTCCTCCATCCTACCCTTCATTTCTCTACCTCCCTTTGCTGTGCAATTTCTCACTTAACTCTCTCATCTCTCAGCGCCCGGCCCCCACCTGGGCACATTGCAAAACTGCATCATGTGGCGTCTTTGCACGGGCAAATCTAAATACACCTCAACTGCTGAGTGGTGAAAACTTGCCTGAGCATGAGGGAAGGTGATCTGTGTGTGCAAAGAGCTGCTACCAAGTATGAACTTGCAGTCAAGGGAAAATGCACAGAGATAGAAGAGTCAGAGGGAAAGAAATTCAGAGAAAAAGAGTGCATTCTGAAAAAGGTAATACAACATGTGGGGAGTGGGTAAGAAAGAGAAGGAGATCTGAGTCAGTGCACTGTAAAAAAAAATTGTTAAAAAAGTTAATTTAATTTAAGCTGGAATTAACTTCATATTAATTCAGCTGAGAAAATATGTCCATTAAGCCCAAGCTATTCAGTTTCTTCATAAATTTAATTTAATGTGTTGATTAAACAAAACATTCATTCAACTCATCATTTCAAGTTCATGTTCATAAGTACTGAAGCGTTTTGAAAATAAATAGTAGAAATGTAATTAACCTGAATTAATAAAATTTGTACATTTACACTAAGTTAATGAGGAAATATTAGTTGATTCCACTAAATTCCTGTTTAATTTTTTAGAGTGTGTGTTTTTGTGAGTGTATTTCCTTGGTGAAAGGCTGTTGACGCCTTAGTCGGAGTGTGCTGTCAGGGCCCGTCACCTTGACAACAAGGCCTGTATTTCACTCACTCGCTAAAGAGAGAGACCGAGAGAGAGGCCCCTGGCTTCTAACCCCCTGTCAAACCCATGTATACACTCAGCCACACACACACACACTCTTCCTCTCTCTCTCTCTCACACACACATAGCAAATTCATCCTCCCTATTCATTTAGCTCACCCAGCTAGCAATTCATTCCACAGAAGTTACACAACCTGTTTACGTTGCACTGAAACCCTCCAGTGTGTGCGAGAGTCTCGCAGCTCACCTGGCACATAAGGTGAAAACAACAGGTACATAAGGTCGTGGGAAACAGCATGTCTTTGTGTGTATCTGTGCGTCGTGTGAAGCCCACAGGTGTGTTTGGCCTGTGTAGAAGCACGCTGGCGGTTGAGCCATTCTCTACTTCAAATCTGTCACCATAACTCAGCAGAAAGGAGTCGAGATCACAACAACGTCAGCGTGCACAAAAGACAGGATGGACAGATGAATGAATAAGGGGATGCACTGAAAAGTAGACGAGTGCGTAGCTTGAAAGATGGATGGTCTAATGGACGGATGATTTAAGTGACAAGAGAAATGACAGATGCTGCCAGATAAATGGATGGATTGACAGATAGATGGAGGAGCAGACAGATGAATAAAGACGCAAAGTGACAAAAAGGGAAGAAAGAAAAAAGCAACAGATAGATTATCTCTCAGCCAACAGCAGAAAGAAGACATCGTGTTTAGCCAGTGAGTGATGAAAACAATGACCACCAAATCTGTCTAATACTGCTGAATGTGATTGATATTTTACACACTGTATGGCTTAACCTGAAGCCTTAAGTGTTGACAGCTTTCAGCCAGCATCTAAACTAGTCCAGGGAAATCTCCTATCTTAAATCTAAAGTTAAGATAGGAAGAGTCTAAGATTTTTTTTTTCCCCCAATATGGTATTACAGAAGCAAATCTTAAGTAACTTTAGGAAACCTATCTTATCTTATTTCACTCTATGATATCTCAGGTTAGGAAATCCAAAATACTCAATCCAACATCGCTAATCAACTTTTGCATTGTATATGTCATATCGTAAGTGGAAGTTTTCTGAAAGCTCAGAGTTTGTGAGTCGTACGCACAACTTTCCATGAAGTAAACACACGTTCCATTTGAAGGCAGCAATATATTGGAACATACAAAAAGTGAAGCAAAGACCTAACTAGGCACATAACAAGATAGATGAGTTAGTGGTGCTGGTAACATTTGAGAAATCCAATTTTTCTTTTGGGAGAAATGCAACAATGCTAACTTAAGATGCAAGAGATAAAGAAAGAAAGTGAGCTAAGATAGCAGACACAGTCTCTGCTGTATCTGGCATCCATTGTATAAAAGTAATAAAAGAGCAGGCACACAGATGAAACAAGTTAGCTAACAAGTTAGTAAATTAGCTATTACTACAAGAAGAAAAGTGAAAATTAGGACAAGTTAACAGCTATTGTAAAATTAGGAGAGTTTATTTAAAATTTTGGGAAGTTAGGATGCTTATGTAATACACTTTTCTTATCTTAAATTACATGTCCAAATATGTTCTATTAAGGAAATTTACAATAATGCTATAACTCAAGAGATAAAAGAAAGGGAGTGAGTTAATATAACATATTTGAGATTTTGGGAAGTTTGGATGCTTGTGTGAAACATTTCTCCATTTCTCTCTTAAGTTAGGAGAGGAACTTTGCCTTTGGAAGTGTTCATCTGTAATGGCTATTTTTCTTAATCAGGTCCTTACCCTCAACACCATGGTTAAACAGTTACCAAACGGTTAAGATAGGATCTGAAAATTAAGATGTTTCTGGCTCACTGTTTGAGAGTGGACTTCCGATTTCTTCTGCTTGACTGGACAGGCAGAAAGGAGGGATGGGATGGGGGGCGGCTGGCATTCCCTTGCTTCTTCTCAATAGAGCCATCTGATGCTGAAAAGGGCAGATCTCCGCTCTCCCCGGCTCGCCTCGTCACATCTATCAATGCTGTGGCTGAAAGGCGGTACAAGAGCAAACTAAGAGCACTCAGAGAGACGCATGCACACTTCCCATGAAAACACACACACACACTAGAGACTGAGAGGAGGGGTGGAGGCGTTTGACTAATACATCTGTACTTCATAATTATGTTGCTTGGCTCCAACCCTCATAAGGCTTTTGTCAGTGTCTTGCTGTGAGTGTTGACGTCTTGCTATTTATGTTCCTGGTGTTGCTCATTTGTTTTTGCTGTTGTCTTGGTTTACTGTCGTTTGTCGTTTGAGACGAACTGTCTAGTCAAGGCTGTGATATTAATCACTTGTAGAACATATTTACTGTGGATCCAGCATATAAGACATCAAGCGTCAAGCAGTATTTAAAATTTGCTTGTAACTGTCGACACTTATGATGGTTTGAATTTCAAAATCACAAAGGATCAACTCATAGACGTAATTAAGACAGGCTGCAGCTTCAGTATGAGTAGAAATGTGGTGTTTTTTTCTACATCGCTGCAGATGTTTTTCCTGTGTAAGTCCTTCCTCATGTAAATTGATTTTCAGAGTAAAGATTCTGAAAGAAATCTTCAGTCTTCTTGTCAAAAATGTCTAAACTGACTTTGAACTGTAAAGCCCGAGAGCACTGCAACTTAAACACACGGAAATAGACAATACACAAGCAAATTAAAGCAATATTATGTAATTATTCTACCGTTCCAAAATAATTTTGATGCTACTCTGACTTGTAACAGGCTGAATGGAGCCTCTGTCAATCCTACCTTGCACCTTATATGTCTGTTCTGACACAATGTAACTTGTGGCCAGGTCATGACAAGTGCGTCAC
>JAJHUR010110520.1:0-15074 GCA_027495735.1 Lutjanus campechanus | reverse complement strand
AGGCCTTTTTAAAACATATATTGTAATAAAATAATTTTAACTACAGTTATTTGTCTCCTTGTTTATTAATACTTTTCTTTTTTTTCCAGCAGTTCCAGCCCCTGCCATTTGGTCAATTATTATTGTTTATTCTCAATAAAAGCATTTTAATTGTGATTACACGTCTCCGCCATTTTATCAGTAACGAACCTGTGAGCCTTACATTCACCCTGTGCTATGTGTAAGACTTTCCCGTATTTCCTGGGGTGAAATTCCCCAGGTGGCGTTGTCTGGCATTTTATATTCTTCCCCTTAAGTCCATACTTACACCACACCACTAGCCCGCTCGCCTACATTCAGTTTGGAACTTGTGCTTTATTTCTGTTGACAGATATTATGCTGTGTGTCAGCCTCTGAGTTACAGAGCTAAAATAAATGTCCGTGTTATTGTGATCATGATTCTGGTGAGCTGGACTATATCTGTTCTTGGCCAATTTATTAGGATTTTACAAGATATTTTTTGTTTTTTCCTCCCAGCTATCATAATGTGTGGCATCTACCTAAAGATTTTGATGGTGGCACAGAGACAGGCACGCAGCATCCAGAACACAACCTGTCAGAGCACAAAGTCTGAAAGTAAGATGGAGAGAAAGGCCACCAAAACTCTGGCTATTGTGATGGGAGTTTTTCTGATCTGTTGGACTCCTTTCTTTCTTTGTTGGTCCTTTGAGCTCACCATGAATTACAGAATGTCAGTAACCGTTAGTTTTGCATTAAGGTGGTTTGGATGGTTCAATTCAATGCTCAATCCATTCATCTATGGTTTCTTTTACAGCTGGTTTCAATCAGCTTTCAGAATGATCATTTGTGGGAAAATATTTCAAGGTGATTTTACTCATTCTAAGCTCTCTTGAGTCACAACTTGCTGGTAATCATCACTAGTTTGGTTTTACATCTCAAAATTAAGAAAAAGCAGAAATATATAAATGTGTTTAATGATATATGCGGCAGGATGACTACAAAGTCCTTAAGTTGTTAAAACATAAATCAATCAAGTTGCACAATGTCCCCAAAACTGTGTAGATCATAATAAAGACAAATAACTTCCACTTTTTCAGCACAAAAATAGCTAAAGTAAGGAGGGTTGGATTACTTTTGTTTCAGTTCAGATAATATATTTATGGATGTACACCTTGGCATCATTTACAGTAGAATACGTGTTTGAGCAAGTTAGTAAGTTCTCCCTCTGTCTCTGTTTTGACACTTATGAAGCTGCCATGAATCCAAGACTAACCATGATGATCATGCCCATTTATATTGTCCACACTGCAGTTTGTGCCTTAATAACATTGACTCATTATTAGTGGACACTCGGGTTTCCTTTGTAAGACAGTTTAACAACGAATCAAATTTACAAAACAGTACAAGCAAGGTTCTTTAAATCTAAAGACTGTATACGTTTTCATTTTATGCATTCTCAATTATCAGTCTTCATAAACATCTCACCTCTGCTGTGGTCTAATCAGTGACCAATCAATGCACCCACATTACAACGTAGTTGTTAAATGATTACATTTTAATGCAATGGAAAATGATGTGAGAATAAAAAAAAAATCTGGCCTCGAATAGACTGCCAGGTAGCTGTCTGACTATTTTTACATTCAAAGGATCCAACTGATCCATACTGTTTTTCCCGGGATGGAGGGACTGATTTGGACAATTTTGGATGATGGTCTAAATTAGGCTGTTAGTAACAGAGTAAAAGATGATTTACATCAGGGTCTTTCAGACTGTGCAATTGTTAGCTGAAGAGGAGCAAAAATTACACGGAAATGAGTGGAACACTGATCACATAAATGTGTGTTACAGAACAAAGAGCTTAAATGTGCTGCTCTTTCTGTCCCTGGTAGGATGGAAGAGGTTTCAGTTATGTTTAATGTTGTAACCTGTTTCAAATGTTACCAAGGCACAACTAAAATGCAGTTGCAATTTTTAAACGCAGTGAAACATCTGTCATTTATCTGTCATTCCTTGCACACAGTTGGTTTAAGTTAATTTTAAAATAAAAAATTCCAAAGAACGATAAGTTACGGGCCTTTTAATGTTTATTCATTTTATCTTATAAGTAATGTTATTAACGTTCATTAAGTGAGCCCTGGCCTCCTGTCATTTTGACAAAGTATTTGTGTACTACATCACAATTAGTATGTGGCAACTTGATCAAGTGTCATGGTAAAACAGAAAACATACTTCATCTAGTCAGGGTGATATTAACTGCAATTAAATACTCAGACACAATATCTGTCTCTGTCTGTTACTCCAGAGGATCATTTACTGCTTGCAAAGAACAACCTCCACATATATCTGTGGAAGAAGCACGAGTCTGACAAGAAATTGGTTACACTGAATCTTTTCTTGAACATTTGAATTTCACTCTTTATTTAAAAAAAGGCACAGACGCTACAGCATACCTGGAACCTGTACTACGAAGCAGGTTCAACATACCCAGGGTATCTTTTGGTGATCTGGCTTCACTAAACCTAGCAAAGGCGATCAAAGATAAATGATCACACAAAGCTGGTTAACAGCTCATTCAGCGAACCCTGGGTTTCCCAATCTAGACATGAGCGCATTCACATAAACTGGGCGGTGCTTGCAGCATTTGACCATTTCCAACATTTGCGAGACTACTGACAGCAGAGAGGCTGTTCAGTCCATTGCACACAAGAAAGTGTCTTCAGTGTCTCCCTTACTGAGCTCTGTAACTGACTTCCTCGACACTTCTCAGCCAGCTAGCTCTCAGCATGCTAGTATCAGACCATGAATTGTCCAACTCAAATCCAGCCCACTAGCTTCCTGTCTGCAACTTGGCCTGCTAGTATCCAGACCGCTAGCGTCCAGCCAGCTTCCCAGCTTGCTAGCAGCAGTTCTTCTACTCAGCCTGCACTCCAATCGATTACACTCGGGTTTGTGAGCCTGCAGCCTTAAGTCTTGAGCCTATTATAGCATTCTTCCTTCATGTCCTGAGTCAGCGCAACACTGGCCTGCTAGCCTCCTGCCAGTCCCAGCTCCTGAGTTAGCCAGCCATCGGCCTACCAACCTCCTCTCCGAACCTGCTTCCGAGTTGACAAGCTTCCTGCCTGATTCTCCTTTGACAATTCCCAGGACCCTCCTTCCTGAGGGACCTGGATAGCTTTCAAGACAGAACCACAAAGAACCAAGGTTCCACATGACACCAAAACTCCCTGTCATCCTTATCACTCAGCTCCCTTACCTTCTTTCTGCTAGTCCTGGCTCAAGAGCCAGAAAGCAACTACACTGCTAGTCCTGCCCTGGACCTACCTCCCTGGAAGGAAGCATGGCACTCACCAATGTTGTGCCTCCCACCTGCCCAGCGTCATAGAGCCTCAGCTACATAGGGTCCAGGAAATTCTGCTGTCCAGTAATTGGATATTTTTGTTGCCCAGTGCCTTCTCTTCTTGCTGCAGCCATGTCCTGTTCTGCCTTTGCTCCAGCTATCTCCTTTTCTATCTTGGCCACAGTTACCTATTTCAAACTGATCCACTGTCAATAAATGCCAAAGACGACCAGCTTTTTGTGTCATAAATTCACTTTTGATGAACAGTAGCAGTAAAGCTGAGCCTAGTGACAAAAACATTGTATTTCCTGTGACTGCTTAAATATAAAACTCAGCTAGTGCTTCATCAGCAAAATGCTTTTACAATGTGATTTTAAGACGTTCTTCCTTGGGTCCAAAAACAACTACCTCAGTTTTTTCTCTATTTAACTGAAGAAAGTTATGGCACATCCATTCAGATATTTGCTCCATGCATTTACCCAGTGCTTGTATGGGGCTATGGTCACCTGGGGACATTGAAAGAGGGTAATGCAGGAGTATGGTACACCAGGGCTGTTAGCCATCTGGTCATTATATAACAAGAGTGAGGTCCTTGTCTTAATAATAGTAATTAAATTTTTAAAATCATTATATTCAGGTCATGAAGCAAGCCACCTGTTAAATGCTAAAAAAAACAAACAAACAAAAAAACAAAAACAAACAAAAAAAAAACAATAAAAGCCTCCCTCCCTGAACTTGCCGTGTCTTCTCAGAGTCCTGGTCAGAGCCATTTTACACCACCTCAGTACTGTGTTTCCGATCTGTGTTTCTCAATAACTCTAAGAATATTAACTAAGCTTACTAGCTAAGGTGGCTACACCACAGCTAGCAGGAATGTGTTGTGATTTCAGCAGCTGCTGATCCCAGTTCATCTGCCAGCTCTCCTGGCTCTGGTTCTCAGGCAGCACTTCTCTCTGCCCTGTGTCTGAAAACCTCCTCCCATCTGGCTGAACCTCTTCTGCTAGCAGTGTAAACAAACATTCCCCCGAGTGTGCCATATTGGTAGTGAGCACTATTTTACAATGGAAAGGTCTGTGTTGCTAACCCTGATACACTTCAGTACCAAGCCTAAGGGCAAGGTGCAAATGGAGTTTTTTGTTTGTTTGTTTCTTCTGCAACTAACAAATAAATGAAAACTGTCAGTTAAGCCTCAAACATCACCTACAAACATCAAGTCATTATTAGGGGACAGCCCAAGTGTTAAGGTCAACTAGGGTTAGTTACCAATTCTATCTGTGGTCTTCATGACCAGGGTTGGTGCAGTGTCAACAGTAATGCTAGCATTTCACTGGACTGTGGTGAAGAGGCAGCTGAGCCAGTAAGTGAAGCTTCTGATTTAACAGTCAGCGTGCTTTCAAACTGCTATCTACAGTATTTAGTGACCAAACATGACATCATAGTGAGTAGCAGTACTGCAAAACTGTGAGCACTAGACACACACATGCAAGCAACATAAACTAGCACAGAGTGACATACTTTTTTAAATCTGTGTTTTTATTGAAGCTTTCTAGCAGTTTCAGGAGCAGGACCACACCTCAACCGTGCCTCTTCTGGCATAAATACCTACCTAAACTTTTACTCCTCTTTTGCTCTCGCATTCCGCACCAGAGTAGAAACCAAACATCAATTCGAATGTGCTACCATTCAGAAAATACTACATTCATACATCAATTCCCCCCACTAAATCCACTTACTCGTGTCACCTGAGAATGGATTCCATCTCAATGTCCCCGTCTGTCACAGTTTCATCCTCCCTGTCTCCCATCCCATCCCTCTGCCCCAGTGCTCTCACATTCTCCCAGTTTCCCTCCTGTCCCTCTGTCTCAGTATCTTTCCACTCTCCATGCCTCTGCTCTACTCCACCTCTCAGCCACTCCCACCTAATCAGCCCAACTCCACTCACCTGCAAACCCAGCTGCAAGTCATCCCTAATCAGCCCAGCATATCAGGCTCTCCTACTCACTCACTCTTTGTCAGTACGTTCCCTGCCTTCTTGGAAGACTTTGCTACATTCATGACCTGTCTGATCTCCGGTTACCTACCCTGCCTGCATTGGACTCACCTGCCTCATCTGATCTCTGGGAAACCACCACTGCCTTCTGTCCCTGTGTCTGTGGTCTGCCTCTGTGTACCTGATGTTAGTCTGCCTGTCCCCGTGGCTGTTTGGTGTTTCCCTCCCGCGACGTGGCAGTGTGTTTGGTCTGTCTGCTCGTCTGGTCCCCACTTTGCTGCTTGGTCCAAGCTTCGCCTGTCTGGTCTGTTTGCTCACCTGGTCCCAACTTTGCCTGCCTGGCCTGTCTACTCGCCTGGCCTGTCTACCCGCCTGGCCTGTCTACCCGCCTGGTCCCGACTTCTCTGTCGGGTCCCTAATACCCTGTGGCTCATCCCTCATCAGCTCACCTGCCTGGTCAGTCTGCTCCCACTGTGCCTCGGTTCAGCTCTACTAATCCCTGAGCCTGAACCCCAAGAGACTCTGTGTGGTCTCTGAGCCCAAAATATAAACTGGACTTGTTCTTTATTATCTGCCCTGGTTCCTGTTTAGCCTCTGCAATTAAAGGTCATTACCAATGCACTATCTGTTTTTGGTGTGCTGCATCTGGGTCCAAACCATACACATTACACGGTTGGATGAAGAGGTATTAAAATGGAACTAGGATGATTACCTCCAAAATTTTCAGCAGCACACGGCAGCAGCCGAGACTGCCGAAACCGCAGAGGCCGAAAACTTCTCTGCTGCATCAGCCCCCGAGACTCTGTTATTGGCGATCCAGCTCTGTAGCAAGTGGTTGAGTCCTTTTATGAACATACAGAGCAGCTACGCAACAATACAAAACAATTAAGAAAAAAAACAACAATAAAATATACTAAAAAAAAATATGCTGACTTGATAAAAGAAATAAGCAGTTGGAGATAGGTAAGACCCAAGTCTTATCTCATGGTGATGGGCTACAAGTACAATTAAAGCTGCAAGCAGCATTGAACGGGCCCTCGCACCCCCGCGCCACTCGGGGCCTGCTGCAGCCGCAAACACGTCACCAGAGGCCAACTGGTAGGCAGGGTGCTAAATTTTCACCCCCTTTGGACATTGTAGGAAGCAATGCGGTGTTACTTCCTGTCTCCACTAGGTGGCACTATGACTATGACTCATGAGCATCTTGCAGATGCGTTCAGGCCGGGACTTTTATCTTACTATCATCATCATCACGAAATTCAAAATGGTCGACTTCCTGTTTGGTTTGGCCTATGGCTCCAAGAGACTTTTTTGTGCATCTGGGTGTGATACATGTGTGTACAGATTTTCATGCATGTCGGTGGAACGTCCGGCAGGGGCTGCTGTTTAAAGGGCGTGGTCAAGGCGTTTGGCCACGGTTAGCAACCAAAGTCATGTGATATATTCAGGACAGGACCTTTAACATACATGTGAAGTTTCATGGCGATGCGAACGTGTACACAAAAGTTAATGCCATTTAATGTGTTTGTACGAAACGTCAACTTACGCCACACTCTCAGGGCGAAGCCCTTCAATGAAACATTACGACTTTCACAACATAGCATTACCAAGGTCTTAAGGTCTTCAACACCAAATTTGAGTGAGATACGGTCAACATGTGCGCAGCAGCACCTCAAAGTCTAAAACATGACAGTTCATGCCACCAACAGGGGGTACTATGACAATCACGGAATTTTCTCATGCATATGTGTTCAGGGTGGGACTATTATGAAACATTCATTTTGGTGCAGATCTGATCATGTATGCCAAAGTAATAACCATTTCCTGTTTGATGGCGAATCATCAAAATTAGCTGCCACCTAACAGCCACACCTTTTAACCTAAACGCAATCTTTTATTACTTTTGATCACAAACTAGTCTAGATGGTACACACCAATTTTGAAGCCAATTTGATGAATCCTGTAGGAGGAGTTCATTCAAATTCGACACATGGAAAATGGCAAAAATGATCACGAAATTCAAAATAGCTGACTTCCTGTTGGGTTTAGGCTATAGGGTGTTGAAGGCTTTGTTGTGCGTCCGGGCATGATCTATGTCTGTACCGATTTTCATGCATGTCGGCGAAACGTGCCATAATAGCGGTGTTCAGAGGGTGTGGCCAAGCCATTTGGCCAGGCCCATTGACAAAACTCATATCACATGTTCGGACCCAGACCATTAACAAGCATGTGAAATTTCAGACAGATTCGATCAAGTACACTGAAGCTACGGTCACTTCCTGTGTTTTGTAAAACGTTGACCTTTGCCATGCTGTCAGGGCAACGCCATTTGACGATACATCACCATCTTCATGATAAAGCATCGCCAAGGTCTTGAGGCCCTTCAGACCAGATTTGAGTTGGATATGGTCAGTGTGCTGGGAGCAGCACTTCAAAGTGTAAAACATGTCATTTCACGGAAAACACGGAATTTTTTCATATAGCTGTTTTGAGGGTGGGACTATTATGAATCATGTGAAGTTTGGTGAAGAATGGACAATGTAGTCCAAAGTTATAGCAATTTCATGTTTCATGGCAAGACATCCAAATTCAGTGCTCCGCAGCAGGCGCACCCTTCAACGATAGCGCAATATTTTAATAAATTTTGATCACAAAGCAGTGTAGATGGTAGCCAGTGATTTTGAAGTCATTATGATATATCCTGTAGGAGGAGTTTGTTAAAATACAACACGTGGAAAACGCAAAAAATGACCACGAAATTCAAAATGAATGACTTCCTGTTGGGTTTAGGCTATAGATTCGCATAGACTTTTTTGTGCGTCTGGGCATGATCTATGGGTGATTATTATAAAAATTCACCGCAAAAGACGCCATTTACGCCATGTTTTTAGCAGAAATGTCAGCTGTAGCATGCCGGTAGGATGTAAACATGGTGTCGATCTTGCAAGACTTCGTATATATCCTAATGGCTGCACATGCCGAAGTCTCGCGAGATCGACGCCATGTTTACATCTTACCGGCTACATGCTACAGCTGAAATTTCTGCTAAAAACATGGCCTAAATGGCGTTTTTTGCAGTTAATTTTTAATGTCGTGGCTCGCAGACACTTGGATTACACCACACAAGCAGGATGGAGACATTTTGTGTTTGTTTTGTGTGGCAGTGAATGGTGGCCATGGATAAAACGTTAAAAATAGCATTGTACTGGATGAGGCTGCTACCCTGTTTCTCCTAAAACTCCAGGACTGTTTTGGAAATTGAAGATTTTCATCCACCATCACATCGACATGGTGGTGAGTATTTACTGAGTGGGTTAATCTCGCAAAGTGGAATATCGCTTTAAATGAAGCAATGCTCTTTTCCAAAATCTAACCAAGTAGATTTGTTGCCTTAACCTACCAAAAGTCCAACCATTTCACAACTTTAACCAAGCATTTATTATTGTAACCATCACGACCAAGGTTACAAGACTATGGATCTGCTCTCCACAGAAGTTAAAGAGAAGAAATGGCATTTAACATGCTTGCAAAATTGTACTTTGAAGTATGCAATTATGAAATTTTAAAGTGTGAGGTTGGGTTATTTGTGTGAAGAGTGAAAATGTTGATGTCAAGATTCAGCATTTTTAATCACTAAAAGTCAGGATATTTTGGCCTTTGTTGCTGTTTTCTTATTTTAATCTGTCTGTTATGAGTCCTCCAAGATTATGGAAGTGTGATACTAAATTGTGGCACACTGAGTACCCCTTTAAGAGACTCCCTTGACCATGATATGCTAATGAGCCCTGAAAAATAATTCATCCAACGACACTGCACAGTGGCACAGACCAAGGGCTCCCATCAGTACAGATGGACAAACAAAACCAGCGTGGTGTGAAACACACAGAGCACAATAGTTAACTGAAAATCTCTCTTTACAGAAAATTAGATACAATTAATTTTTTTTTATTTAAGGCATATTATTGCAAATGTTACTTCACTGTCAATTATCATTTATGCATGGAAGCTAATTTTTCTGTTAACAGATCTGATGATACTTTTGAGGAAAAAATTCTCTGTCTCGAAACAGTCACCATAACCAAGAATATATTATATATTGTTTTTGGCTCTTTATCAGTTCTTATACTATGTGGGAACCTTCTTGTAATAACCTCCATAATTTACTTCAAACAGCTCCACACTCCTACAAACTTCCTCATCCTCTCTCTTGCTGTAGCTGACCTGATTGTTGGGGTTTTACTTTTGCATTCTGGCCTGATACCGCTTCCAACAACATCTTGTTCATTGCTGTTCAAAGTTGATCTCTATCTGTGCTCATCTTCAGTTTGGAACTTGTGTTTCATTTCTGTTGACAGATATTATGCTGTGTGTCAGCCTCTGAAGTACAGAACTAAAATAAATGTCCGTGTTAGTGTGATCATGATCCTGGTGAGCTGGACTATATCTGGTCTTAGCCTCTCAATTAAAGGTTTACAAGATATTTTTTGTTTTTTCCTCCCAGCTATCATAATGTCTATCATCTACCTAAAGATTTTGATGGTGGCAAAGAGACAGGCACGCAGCATCCAGAACACAACCTGTCAGAGCACAAAGTCTGAAAGTAAGATGGAGAGAAAGGCCACAAAAACTCTGGCTATTGTGATGGGAGTTTTTCTGATCTGTTGGACTCCTTTCTTTATTTGTTGGATATTAGCCCTTTTCATTCCACACAAAATATCATTTGCTATGTTTTCTGCATTCAGATGGCTTGGATGGTTCAATTCAATGCTCAATCCATTCATCTATGGTTTCTTTTACAGCTGGTTTCGATCAGCTTTCAGAATGATCATTTCTGGGAAAATATTTCAAGGTGATTTTACTCATTCTAAGCTCTCTTGACTCATTACTTGCTGCTAATCATCACTAGTTTGACTCTGAAGATTTACATCTTTTTCTACTGCAGCTCATATAACATTTTCCACTGTATGCATAAAGTATCTGTATGTACAACTCAGTACACAGATAGCAGTACATAGTAAACAGTAGATACAATAATCTCAATGTTAATGTCTATAAAGAATAACAAAATCCACATATCTCATAGTTTTCCTCATTTCTTACTGTATGTATTCAGAGATGCTGCATAATGAATGCAGGAGTACAGCTCTGAAGTTCTCTGTGAATAAAACTTGAGGAATTAATCAATGTTGAAATCAAATTTTTCTTGCAGTAGTCTTCAATCACTGCCTTCGTCATTTGTTTTGGATGCAGATAGAAACAGAATTAATTATTAGTTTACGACAACATTGTGTGGATTATAATGAAGTCTGAAAAATTCTAGTTTTTCTGGCACAAAAATAGCTAAACAAATTTATGGATGTACATTTATCCTTTACCATAGAAACACTTTATGAGGTAGGTTCATAACTTTCATAACTTTTCATTCTGTCTCTGCTTTTACAGTCCAATCTGTCCTCACATAGGCTGCCAGGTAGCTGTCTGAATATTTACTCATTTACAATAAAAATTTATTGATTGAAGGAAGGAGGGACAGATGTGCTAATTTTGGCTGATGGTCTAAATTCGGCTGTTAGTAACAGAGAGAAGGATTATTTGCATGATGGTCTTTCAGACTGTAAAAAGTGTAAGTATTAGCCGAAGAGGAGCCAAAGTTACACAGAAACAAGGAATTCTGATCCCATAAATGTGTATTACTGAAATAGTTTAAATATGCTGCTCTTTCTGTTCCTGGTAGGATGGAAAAGGTTCCATTTATGTTTAATGTTGTAACCTGTTTCAAATGTTACCAAAGCACAACTAAAATGCAGTTGCAGGTTCTAAATGCAGTAAAACAATAACAAATGATTTATATTTCAATCCTTGCACAAAGTGAATTTAGTTAATAAGTTTGGTTAACAAGTCAGTTTATAATTCTTTATTTATAAATGGAGAATTTCAAAGACAGATTCAAGATTCAATAATTTTATTACCATCTCAATAAAAATTGATTGGAATTTGTCTTGGTGTGTGCTCAAACAATCATACAATGACAAAAAAAACATAACAAATACATATACACATGGAAATATTCAAAAAAGTTAATCATCAATCTAGATGAATATGTAGCCTAAAATACTCTATCAGAGTAAATAAAAACTATCAAATGTACTCAATAAAAGCAGATATACTCTATCAGAGTAAATATAGCTCAAAGTCATAAAACTCATAGCCCAGTCAATAGAACCCACTAGGGGACACAATTTAAAGAGGGTGTCCCTCAGTTAGCACAGTTAAATAAAATTTATGAACAAATCTGAAGGTGAGGAGTTTAGGGCCCTCACTGCCTCAGGGTATGTGCTGTTACAGAATCGAGTAGTACTGCTCTTAATACTACGTAATCGCTTTCTGAGGGAAGATGAACAAAGAGTGGATTGGCAGGGTGAGAGGGGTCACTAATAATTTTCAGACCCATCTTAAGCATACGACTGTTATAGATGCTGCCAATGCTTGGTAAGTCTTGGCCAATGATTTTTGATGCCATTTTCACCACTCTGTTGAGTTCCTTTCTGTCTTCAGCTGAACAGTTACCATACCACACTGTGATAGAGAATGTGAGAATACTTTCTATCACAGCTCTGTAAAAGTGAAGCATACCAGTTTTTGATACCTTAAATCTCCTAAGCTGCCGAAGAAAAAACAATCGCTGATGGGCTTTCTGCACAATGACTAATGTTGTTGGACCATTTAAGAGAAGATGAGATGGTGGTCCCCAGATATTTGAAGTTCTGAACCATTTCCACAGCTACCTCATCAATAACCAAGGGCTGAAGCTCACAGTCCTTGTATTTACGGAAGTCTACAATCATCTCCTTGGTTTTGAAAATGTTTAGGGTTGTTAAGGGCGCAAAGATTTTAACTGAGTCAGAATGAGAAATGCAGTCATTGGTATACAACGAATAAAGAAGCGGAGACAAAACACAACCCTGGGGAGCACCAACACTAATAGGCAATGACTTTGAAAATGTATCATTGATTTTAACAACTTGTGATCTATTGGTCAAAAAGTCATAGATCCAGTTACACATGGATCTATCAACACCCATCATTAGGAGTTTGTCATGAAGCCTAGCCGGGATAATGTTGTTAAAAGCAGAGCTAAAATCAATGAAAAGGAGACGAGCATAAGTAGCCTTGGTCTCAAGGTGCTGCAGGATGGAGTGAATGCAAAAAGAGACAGCGTCTTCTACAGACCTGTTCTCCCTGTAAGCAAACTGAAAAATTGGTAACTGGTTATTTATCCAGGGTGCCACTTGATCAGTTCCAAACACTTTCATAATAACAGAAGTCAAGGCTACAGGTCTGCACTTCGGCATGTGCGGCCATTAGGATATATACAAAGTCTTGCGAGATCGACGCCATGTTTACATCCTACCAGCATGCTACAGCTGACATTTCTGCTAAAAACATGGCGTAAATGGCATCTTTTGCAGTGAATTTTTAATGTCGTGGCTCGCGGACACTTGGATTACACCACACAAGCAAGATGGAGACATTTTGTGTTTGTTTTGTGTGCTATTTTTAACGTTTTATCCGTGGTCACCATTCACTGCCATTGTACTGGATGAGGCTGCTACCCTGTTTTCTGCTGAAACTCCAGGATTGTTTTGTGAACTGAAGATCTGCACCTATCATCACATTGGCATAGTGGTGAGTATATTGAGTGGGTTATCATGGAAAGTGGAGTATCCTTTTAATGTTTATTCATTTTATCTGATAAGTAATGTTATCATAATGTTTGTTTATTAACTGGCCCCTGCCCTCCTTTTATTTTGCAAAAGTGTCCCCTTGGCAAAACAAGTAGAGTAACCCTGTTGTAGGGGATCCTGGGGAAAAAATGAGTTTTATGCTCATACTGAGCTCGCATACTAAACCATTCACTGTACATCATTTGTGTTGATATCCTTGATCAGTTGATATGCCTTTTGATATACTTAATATATAAATTGAATATTTTAACAGAAAGTGTCCAGCGCCAAGCGTCAAAATGTTGCTGATTGGCTGGAATAGTGTTGTGTGGCTGCGCCCAGACCACTTTGTTCATATCCCATTTACAGAGCCAGGGCTGTGTAGAAACATTGGTGTTTTTCAGTGCACACACAGAACAGGGAGGCAGAGGACCATGATCAGATATTTGCTGAATTTCCTGTCTCTGGGCATTACTGTAGATCGTACTAAAGGAGTATGGTGAACCCTGGCTGTTTCTACAAGTCATCCTGTCCTTATGTGCGAGGTGACCTGAGTGAGGTCCTTGTCTAAGGAGATTATGGGCCAGATCCACAAAGAATGGATTGCTCCTGCTAATAGCGCCATTATTTGCGCAGAATAAGCTCACGCAGTCTGCCCTGTTTTAGCGCCTTATCCTCAAAAGAATTTGCTCTAATCATATGCCGGCGCTAACACGCCCACAAAGTTTGGCAGCTGAGCGCAATTTGCGCCTCTGCGCAGCACTGTCCTTGGTTCTGACACGGAGCAGAGCTAGCCAATAGATAGACTTAACATCTTACTTTTATTCCTGTTAGCTTTCCATTGTTGCAAATATAACTTTTGGTCTGCATTCCACTTTCTCCCGATTCTAACAATCCACAGACAGAAGGGAAATGACAGTGAGCCGAAAGGACAGTCAGTAAGGAGAGAGAGTGTGTGAGAGAGAGATGCAGGAAGCAGAACAGCTGTTTCTATGACATTTCATGAAGTTGCCCCATGTAAAAACAAATGTGAGTTAATTTTGATTTAAGATCTCTCCACATTAGTTTACATTCACAAAGATCAGATTATGACCTTAATATTGAGGCTAAAACGCACTGAAGGTGTCTGACTCTGCAGAACGCGCACTGAGAGCATGACGCGCATCAATTTGCCTTAATGCCTCCACTCCGAACTTGTTTGCATTTTGGAGCATCAAATGAGGACAAGAGGAGTGTTCGCTGCACCCGCAGTACAAGTACAAGTACAAGTACAAGTACAAAGAGAAATTGCACAGACATGGGTCTCACTGGCGTTAAATAGCACCGCTTTACTGCCTGTGGCAATTAGCGCTGGTCTTTGTGGATTAGGTGGTATTTGCAATGAGGCTTATTTGCATAGGAAGGGGGCAATTTTGCGCTGAATTTATGAATTTACATGCATGCAAATTGGACCGGCACAGCTAGGAGTGGCAGTGCAGTTTGTGTTCGGTTTGCGTGCATTTCACCCTTTGCGTGTGCTTTGTGGATTGCACGCTATTTTTTCTTCTCATTTGCACAGGTTTAGCGGTCGCAAAAGCTGTGCAATCCTTTTGAGGATCTGGCCCTATGTCTTTATTCTTGGGGCGTCATCAAATAACCAGTTCACCAATTCTATTTTTGTTACTCATGAATTGTAATGGGTGAGTACAGGACCCAACAGCAGTACACCATACAACAGATAGGCGGAGCCGGACACCTCAGGTGGACGGCCTGAGAGCAGGGCAGAGGCAGAGCCGGTGACCTCAGGTGGACGGCTCGAAGGCAGGACAGAGGCAGAGCCGGTGACCTCAGGCGGATGACCAGGGGCCAGAGCAGAAGCAGACCTGCAGACCACAGGCAGGCAGCAGAGCAGAACAGGGTGACAACCAAGATGTTGCCGATGAAGACGAGACCCCCCCGGGAGGATGAGCAGGAGGCCGAGGCGAGGACGGGATCCCTCCACATGCTGGCAACGTAGATGGGACCCCTCCATTGGCTGGCGAAG
>JAJHUR010110518.1:0-10478 GCA_027495735.1 Lutjanus campechanus | reverse complement strand
TTAATCAGTTCATCCTAGTTTCTGTGTTTGTGTGACTTCATTAATAATCCTCCTGATAGCTGCTGGGTCAGCGTTGCCAAACCCAGGGCACACAGTTCACACACACACCGATAAAATTAAGATAAATGTTAACCTGCATCTCAGACAGGTCTACGCAGCCACAGAGATTTGTAAAACACATTTAAACCTTTTTATATAAAAATGTCAAGAATGAGGTTCCGGAAACAGATGCACAGTTAGTTCATAAACAATAAACCTGATCCCAGCTGTTCATCGGGTTTCTGGAACGAAGTGAGAGGTGAAGTGTTTGCAAAGGACAGTGTGTTACCTGTAAATCAACTGCAGTGAAACTGAAGAGGTTATAAAATTTAATCGACATCCATTTATAACATTTTGAAAGAGGTGACAGGAATTACTTAACACCATGTCACATTTCAACTGCATTTATAGATTAAAAAGTAACTCAAAAACAGGATTACAGTTCTGTTTCCCAGATTTTTTTTTCTTTTATATGTTTTGGTCTTGTAGTACTGTATGGTTATTGTTTCCAAACTTCAGAATTATTTTTCTACAGTAGAGAGCTTGTTTTCAGGAAATAAACTTTTGTAAATTAACCAAACAGCTACACGGTAATAAAGGAGCTGCTGTTGATGTGCAGTTAGCCTACCACTGATGAAATAAACTGATAACGGATGACCAGATTTTTCCATGACAACAATAAAGGCTAGTACATACTGTATGGCATTATGAAATGACTTGATCTCAGTCATAGAGTAATTATCTTGTCTGAGTTTACATAAGGTCTTATTTGATGTAATAGAGGTAAGGTTTCTTCACTGTTGTGAATTACAATATATTTTAAAATAATTTTTTATCGTAAAAAGTTAGTTGTTTCATGTTTCACTGTTAATGGCAGAGTTTGAACAAATCCTGCTTCGTTCATCTCTTTTTAAATGATTGATCTGCAAATGTTTGTTGGGTTTTCATATATTAAAGGATACTTCACATATGTGATTATGGAGAAAGATTGTTGATATTTGAACTCAACAGCCAAACAAATACACCCCTCCCTTCAGTGGTCCTTCAGAAGATTTACCGTCACTCTCACTCCCCCATCTCCCCTCCCCTCTCTTCTCCTTGTCCTGTGCACAAGCTCAAATGCAACCTGTTGTCAGTCAGCTGGAATAATGTCCTGTGACTCGGTCCGAGGCACTTTTTGTTTGACATTATTGAATTATTCAGCCTACACCTTTTCGTTTAGCTTCATCCCTCATCTAATTGTTGCTGAGGCAAATCTTCTATGTATTTGTTGGGGGTGGATTTTGAATGCTAATCGAATAAAATTATTGCACCTATTACAGTACATACCCAACTTTTGATAATGCACCATAGATAGTAATGTTCATATACATATTTGCCCACCACTGTGGTCTGGACTGAAATATCCAACATCTATTGGATGGATTGCTGTAAAACTGTATAAATATTTGTGTTCCCCAGACGATGAATCCTAATGAGTTCGGCGATCTCTGGAGTTTATTGTTAGGCAGCAACCTCTAGTGGCCGTAGTAATTATGAGGGAGATTTATAAAGAATAAAGTGTGTATGAAGTAGGTGGGCTGGATGGAAGAAAACAAACAAACAAACAAACAAACCTGGACTTTCATCCAGAAGACAGAGGCTTGTGTCCCATGTGAAACCAAAAGTCAAAGTTGACTTGTCCTATGACTTACATCACATGACTTACATCACGTAAAATAATGTAATACAAGGCACCATAAGGTAACGTAAGATAACAAACATAATGTAAGGCGACATAACGTAACATGACGTAACATAACAAAAAGCAACACAAGAAAAGAAAATATGTCATTAGGAGAATTGTGACCTTCAAAACGCAATGCAATGTAGTTTTTGTTTCAAAACTTAACCAAACTGTGATCATTTCACATCATTTTAACTGTGTTTAACATGGCAAGACTTATGTTACGTGAAGTATAGGTCCAGTGCTGCCTATCGTTGGTACTCTCACATCATTTTTGAAGGCATTTACTTTACATTCAGTGCCATAATCAGGCCAAAATCTAAATTTGTTACTTTGATTTGTGACCAAACACCCTACTATCCCATCAGCTTTAGCTGTACTTGTGTTTGACGTGCACGGTCGACTGTGACATGTCAAACTGTCTTGTCTTGTGACAAAAGCTTATTGAGATATTACCTCGTGAGATGCTTCACAGGTTTTACACTGGTAATTATCTTAATGTAAACATTAACATAATTTGTTGTTAATGATTTTTTAAACCCCAAAGTCCATCTTGTAAATGAATCTCTTCCAGGAATGATACATTTATTAACATCATGGACGCTGTGAGATTATCTGGGGTCACTGCATGGCCCTACATGTTCATAAATGTTGATGATAAAAAATATAGTATTATTTTATCACCTATCAAAACAAAGGCAGAAATTCAAACCTCAGGTGAGTGTAAACTCATTGGCCTGCCTCTTCTGCCTCACCTCCACCTGAGCTCGTCTGAAAGCTGGATCCTGCCCCGCCATAAATGTCTCACTTTATGGCAGAGCTGTTTGCAAAACCCATTTTTTACAGCTCACTTGGCTGCAGCTTTGGTTACTGATGGCTTTGTGTTATTAGTTGCAAATGTCACAGTCACTTCATCCGTGACAACAGAGTTTATATGATTGTTTTTAAGTGATACCTGATTAGAAGCCTATAACTTTTTAATGTGCTTTCCAGGAAAACTCATTAAAGAGAGGTGAGGTGAGCACATGATGAGGATAGACATGGAGGAACTATATTAATACATGTTTATGAAATACATTGTTTAAAAGTGTGTTATAAACCAGTAAAAGATGCTTAAAGGTCTTAAAAACCTATGAGCAGTGTCGGGCCCTATATTGAAACGGTTTTGGTTATTTCATATGAGAGATTTCTAGGATGGAGCCAAGTTGGAAAAAAAGGTGATGTGACACACTTCTTTGCACCAAGACACAATTCTGATGAAGCAGATTATCTGGGTTTATGAGTGTTGAACTCTTAATAAAGGATATTATTTAATAATAAAGTTCAAATTTTAAACCGAGTTTGCAGGGATGTTGCTGTTATCCACCAAAATATCAACCAATATAAACACAGACTAAAAAAAACACTGTTCACATAATTATATTTTCAATTTTTTCACATAAACACTCTCTGGCTCTGTAGAGTTAAAACCATCTTTCATGCAGCTGTGGTAAAAACATCTTAAGCAAACACACTCTCCTAACAAACCTTATCTTTCCTCTCTTCCAATTAACCTGTGTGAGAGTGAAAGGCCCACGATAGGGAGGATTATTTGGTTGTAATGATCTCTGCATACCTAATGTCAAACTGACCTGCACCCAGAGGAGATGAGACACAGTTCACACTGGAGCAATGCATCAAAGACAATGCATCAAAGATTTATTGAGATGTTATCATTAAAAACGCATGAAGAAGAAAACCATGAATGCCTGTACACATTTTTGTGTTGATCCATCTAATAGTTTCAGAGATATTTCAGTCCGGTGGACGGAGTGACCACCCCGTTCTCATTCCCGACATTTTGTCATGTCCCTCAGCAATTCAGACAAATGCAAAAGGTGCCTGTTAAGCCCAAAATATACAAGTATGTGAGGGTCCACAGAGGTCTGTATGATGGGAAATTTCAGCATCAGAGGGTGTACATGTAGGCTCTGTGCAGACATCTGCGTGCCCCCTATTTTTTGTTACTGCACAGTCGTGTATGTGGACCACTACAGATGCTAATCTACTGTGTGGAACACGGCCTCCAAGCGGATTTTAGAGAGTAATGTCCACAGGTGCCTGTGTACTCAGTACTGTATTAGAGCCCTTACTAGCTATATGCACTATAACATGCTTTTAAGTGATCAGTGTAAACCCATCCGTGACTGTAAAAGACGCACCAGGCTTTCTGCGTAATATGGATATGTGGTGTAAATTTGTTGATATCTGCTATGTTGTGTATATTGCTTTCATTAAAAAAAAAAATTCTCTTGTTTATGTTGTTCATATTTTTTATATCTCCTCCTATATATATTGCTTGGTTACTTAGTGCTATTGTTTTCTTATTGATGCTTATTTATCTTGCTATCCACTTGCTGCTGTTACACTGCAAATTTCCCCTTTGTAAGACTGATAAAGGAATATCTCATCATATCTTATCTTATCTTAAAGAGGGAGAAAGTCTGTATCTGGAGAAGGTGGGGTGGATGGGTGAGTCAAACAACCACAGGATTTCTACCCAGAAGACTAGTGTTCATGTCCTATGTGTCATGTGACTTGTATCAGTAACATAGCATACTTATTTATACCTAAAACATCTTTTCCAAAATGTATCCAAGTAGTTTTGGTGGCTAAACCAAACTGCAACAGTTTCACAAGGTGGATCACGTGTTGAAAAGGCTTTTTGGCACCGTCTCATACAGACACTAAAGGCTACGTTGTGCATCAGTATGAGACCCTGAGGTTTGCTGACAAAGCAGCCTCGATAGCAGATCAGCTGGGATGAGAACGTGTTGGACCAACCAACAAACCAATGGTCTTTTCCATTTGTAGAGCCATGGGGCGAGCAGTGACGTTTCTCTGAAAGAATATGGACCGAAAAAGCAAATCAACCCTTTAAACGTCCAGTGTGTAAGATTTATGGGGACATATTGGCAGAATATGCCAGAAATATTCAAAAGTATGTTTTCATTAGTATATAATCACCTGAAAATAAGAACTGTTGTGTTTTCGTTACCTTGGAATGAGCCCTTTAACACAGAGGACGCAGGACCTCTTCCAGGGTGTCCACCTTGTTGCACCGTAATGTTTCTTTTCTACAGTAGCCTGGAATGGACAAACTAAACACTAGATATCAGATAGGATTAGATAGCTCTAGACAGGACTGTGGCCAGCATAGTTTGTCCTACACGCCTGTCATGCAATCTGCAATTTTACCTCTAGATGTCCTTAAATCCTACACACTGGTTCTTTAAAAGCAATTTAACCCTGCAAAGCCTGACACAGCAAAATAGTGCCAGAAAATTCAAATTTTATGAAACTAAAGTGTTTATTGGACCTTTTGACAAAATGATTTTAAAAATCTATATCATTTGCATATATGATCTTTTGTTTGTATCATATTTGATACATCAGGCATTTATGAAAATTAAGTGATCATAATCAAGCATTGCTTTTGGAAAATTTGGCACATTTCAGTGCTCCCTTGCTCTTAACTGTTTGCAACACACAAGTGATTATAATGAAAGCAGGTTGTATATGAAAAACACATATAAATATCTAAATTTCCACTCTGAATTTATCTTTCATTTCCATTTCCATCATAAATTAGTTTGAAGGCGAAGACTTTACTATAAAATAAGATTCAAACTATGAATAAATTATAGGTTGCTGAAGTAAACATTCATATTGAAATATTGGTAACATTATCAATTATGATTTTGCACTGACAGGACAGCTGCTGCCTGCAGTGCACTGATAATCCACCAGAGGGCAGAAGACATGTCTCAGATTGCATACAACAGATTTTCAGGAAAGTATTGGTCATACTCATGTTACAGAGGTCTCAGAAACTCATGTATCAAATACAAATGATGTTAAAGGGTTAAAGGCCTCAAAATGTTGCTTTTCCACTGTTGTTCCATATAAGACTGTTTTTTTCTGCAGCTGGTGCAAAAATCCAACAACAAGACTAACAAATGAATACAACTGTACCCAGGAATAAGATCTCTAAAAGCTTTTCCCCAATTTCACTCTTCAGGCCTCAACGCACTGCAAATAAAACCTAAGAATGCAATCACTGTACACAATAAAAAGACGGAAGGAAATTAATCAAAGCCAAGTAGGTGTATTACACATTAACTGCACATAAAATAGTGACAAAAATCGAATTTTACTGTCTGTCACTGTGCCTGTGATAGACAATAAACTGCTGTTCTACTGGATTATACAGTAACTTCAAATTACGGTGTGATGACATGTATAATACAAGGTGTGACTCAGCCAATACACCATGTTCCCAGACGTTTTCCCGGTCTGATTACGCATTAATATCTGTCAGCCATGTGTTAAACCAGTGGATAGTCTATGAACATTGGCCCTTGTAAGTGAAACTCAATGAAGCTGATCTAAGTGACACAGGCTCTGAAGAATCACTGATGTTATCGTGTGGTTTACTGTGCACGAGATAAGTCTGAAGTCTCAGCTTAATTTAACTTTCTGCTCATTTGTTTGGATAATAGATCATTTTGGGGGACTTCTACCCTCCCTGATGTCTGGTTTTGTGATTGTGTTTACCCACTCGATCACCTCTGTCACACCAGAGAGGATTATTGTTTTCACTGATATGTCCCTGAGGAGTTTCGGTGCTGTCGGGTGGGTTAATGAGTAACACTCCACGAGGCTGATAACACCACACACAACTGATAGCCTCTATAAGCCTTCCTGTCATAAAACGGCGACTTGAAGCACCGCAGGGGCGGGGCCGAGATCTGAGGATGATCGACGCCAAGTGAACTAGGCCAGGCACGTTTTTGTTCAAACAAGTATGGCCTACTCTGAGTGTTTAAATCCTTAGATACTATCATGATGCACTCTCTTTCGCAGTGTCCACTACTGTGAATTTTATAGAGTCAATAAATAACAGTGATAAACGTGGAATTATAGACTACGCTCCATCAACAAAAGATTCTTATGAAAATGACTTTGTTGAATCGGGGCCAGTTTACATAAATGGAAAAACACAGTTTCTTGATTTTCATAACAGTTAAAAGTATACAATATAGTCATAATATCCTTTTTTATGCAGATGATACAGTTTCTTTCTCTCAAAATCTGCAGTCTAAATTACAGGTTTTTAAACCTCATGTGGAGCAGGTGACATGGTCATGAAATTAAAAGGCAGCTCCATTGTTTGTTTTTTGAGGTTTTTATATTATTTTAGTACATGGCTTTGTTAAATACTCAATAATACAGGTGCAGCATTCAGAAGTCTGTTATTTCTGTATTTCGTTGTTATGAGGACTGTTGCCATGGACACAGTTCTCATCACAGACTCTGGAGGAACAATAAAATCATTTAAAAAGTAATGTTTTGTGGTATTTGTTGCTTGTACATTATCCCTTAGTTATTACACAGCTTTGTTAAACATTCAGCATTCTAAGGTCTGTTGTGTAACAGACTGTTGCTATGGATGCGGTCCTGATGGAGCAATTAAATCAGTTTTAAATCACTAAAATCATTTTTAAATGAATTATTTTGTTTCGAATTTTATTTTTTTTAGTGAGTAACCATGTAATAAGTGGGATAGTATACAGCAAGCAGGTCATTATTGTAAAATAAAACCTTTCCGGGTGATTTAAGACCCCTCTTTTATGAAGAACAGACCATTGTTGTCGACATAGTTCTGATAATAGACTCTAAATGAACAATAAAATAATTGTTAAATGACTAAAAATCATTTAAAAAATATATTTTGTGTCAGCCACAAAATCATTTTAAAAGCTCTCCAAGTACCACCTCACTGTTTTGCTCCGTGTGGTGCTAGCAGGTCCTGTGGACACTTCAATGGCAGCTTTGCTCAAACATGGCTGCCCAAAATGTTCTCCTCCTGATCTGCACTTCTCCTCATAATAGTTCCTGTTTGGAGCCACGATTGCTGTGTTTCTATTGTCTCTTTTACAGTGTAGTAGCTATATGTCAAATTATCCAGTATCTTTTTTAATGAGCTTGACATTAATTTCTTTGATTCAGTTACTTCACACAATAACAGAGCAATTCACTGAAGATTTTTATTTCAAGCTGTTCTTAGTTCAAAATGTCACAAAGTCTTATTACATTTCAATCACTTTATTTCATTCTGATTATTTTACTTTATAAAACAAAAGCTTTATCTCAACAAAACTACTAAAATTGTTGTATGTCTTCTCTTCTTGCTGCATGGATATTTTGGTCGTGGGAGAAATTTACCTTCAGGGCTTTCTGTCAGAAAGGTTATGGAAAGGGTTAAGGGATATTGGGAGACATTACCCTTTAGGGCTTTCTTCCAGAAAGGAAGTTGGGTGACATAGCATTAAGAGCAACTAAGTCGGTGACCAGGGTTTGTGTCCTGTCTGAAACACTTTCAGACTTATTTGACTTATTACTTTCATTTTTTTGAAATAATTTTCTATCACAGTTAAAGTTAAATTTAGGTGCCAAAAACTTCTTGCTTAGGTTTAGGAAAACTTCTCCCACGTGCATATTTATTCTGCCGTATATATGTACATCCCTGTGTGTGATACTCTACACTAATTTCCTGAGAACACAAACCTCTCAGTTCAAATTCATTTTATTTAACAAGATGGAAAACACAACCCATTAAATGTAGCACAGGAATATGTTAGGAAATGCATTTTACACGAGAAAAGGTGTTCATTCCAAATAAGTGCATTGCTCAATTAAAGCTGTATTCAGAACAAATAAAAAGAATCCTCATGTCCGCATTAATTGCAAACATCTCCTCATTGCCTCCACAGCAGCAGCTGGACTACAGTCTTCCACCTGCAGTATGGCAGAGTCACTGTTACCTCACCAAACAAACCACACTGCTGCTTTTGGCATTACAAGCTACACTTCCTACTGCACCAGTAACACTTTCCTTAACATTTCTTTATGTCAGGAACAATTAAACAGACAATTACAGAACCACAACTGCACTTTTATAAAGATATTTTCTTACAAAATGTAAATGACAACTTAGTAAGTTTAGGCTGAGGTGCAAACTAACAAATGACATAAAACTGAGCTGCACCTTGACTATTCTAGTATATTTACACAAAATAATAATAAAAGTGCCATGCTATGGTGTGTGAATAAGTAATGTCATATGTATGGTGAATTTCAACCAAGTTAAAATATGAAAATAGGTTATTTACTGTCATGATTCAAACCCTTTAATGTGTTGCAGTACATATTTCAAACCAAAATGTTACATCCCTCAAGATTTCTTCACAAAGTTTTATTTTTTATGCAGGGGAGGGTCAGTGTGTCAGTCCAGCATAATGAAGACACTTTGTCCCATGTCCAGGTTAGGATTTAGTAGCTCCTTTTGACACAGCCAGGCCGATGAGGCCCGCTAGACCGGCCAGTCCAATGCCGATTCCCCCGACGATCGCCATGCCGACCAAGCCGTCTAAATGACAACAATTGAGTGTCAGCGTTCTGCATTGATTCACTCCAAGAGTGGGGTCAAATAACTCATCAAATTCTGTTATTATGTTACCACTCAGGTTGGTTCTTACCTTTCTTCAAAGCCTTGTCGATGAGTTTCTCCATCTCCAGTGCCTGCTTGTTCCCCGGCTCGTTCTTGAGAAGAGTTCGGATGTACTTCAGGGCTCGCTCATATTCCTGGAAGAAGAACAGGGCAGAATAAATAATAAAATACTCTTAAGCCACTTTCATATATACCTACCAGTAAATGCAGCTAAATTCAGAAACATTTCAGTCTTAGCCATTTCTCAGATGCCATAGCAATGCTGGACTAGAAGGGGCAAGGGACAGACCAGCAAATGGCAGTAATGCAACACTTATATATGCAAACCGTCATAAAACTCAACAGAAGAGGAAGAATTTGGGACAAGGCTGGATACGTATATGTGGTGGAAGATTATCTTCAGGGAAATGGTGGGTGAGGAGCTGTTTCTGTCCAGTGCTGTTGCAATGTATTGAATATTTAACAAGTTTGTGAGAAAACAAATGTTTTTATGTGATCTACCTAAATCAGAGACATGCCTTCAATGCATTAAAAGGAACTTTAAATACGCACTGGATGTCTGGAGTTGTTGTGACAAATGATAAGAAATGCTCAGGTAGTAAAATCTGCTAATTCAACAATATGATCAATATAGTCATGACACTCACTTTGAGTCTGTAGTTGGCCACTGCAAGGTAGAACAAGAAGTCCCGGGAGTCATCCTTGGATGCTTTCTGAACAAGCTCTACGTGACAACAACAACAACAACAACAAAATATTTATTCCAGTTTTCAGCAACAGTTCATATCACTATTTTTAAAGCAATAACTGATAATAACAAATTACCCCAAATATTTTTTATACATTTTAATCTTTAGGCAAAAGATTAATTTCTTTACAATTAATATTATCACTATCTGAGCCAAACAGATTAACAGTGAGCATATATTATACTTTTTTATTACTATCATTTAGTTTTAGAGGCAGCATTTTATGTATTTGTTTAAGTTGTATTTTTCTAATTCAAAACGGCTCTCTTTGTGTTTTTTTTAAATTAGTTATTTATAATTATTCAAAGTACCAGTGAAATGTCACACACACCACACATATATACATATATACTGTATATATATATATATATATATATATATATACACATATATACACACACACACACACACA
>JAJHUR010110514.1:1896-12541 GCA_027495735.1 Lutjanus campechanus | reverse complement strand
AGTTTCACCCAACACATTTAGATTTAACATTTAGATTTAGATTTAACATTTAGATTTAGCTTTTAGATTTAGATTTAACATTTAGATTTAGATTTAACATTTAGATTTAGATTTAACATTTAGATTTAACATTTAGATTTAGATTTAACTTTTAGATTTAGATTTAACATTTAGATTTAGATTTAACTTTTAGATTAAACATTTAGATTTAACATTTAGATTTAACATTTAGATTTAGATTTAACTTTTAGATTTAGATTTAACATTTAGATTTAGATTTAACTTTTAGATTTAGATTTAACATTTAGATTTAGATTTAACATTTAGATTTAGATTTAACATTTAGATTTAGATTTAACATTTAGGCGTAACATTTAGATTTAACCTTTAGATTTATATTTAAATTTTAGATTTAGATTTAACATTTAGATTTAACATTTAGATTTAACATATAGATTTAGATTTAATTATTTAATAAATTTTCAAAGTTAACAAATGTTGTGTTAAATGTGCTAAAAAGTGACTTTCAAAAATTCACACCACTTTTTAAAACATGATTTGAAGCTAAATGTGATAAAATGTTGCTGTTATTTTCAGCATGACCAACTTTACAAACGGCGCCCCATACAAGCGTGCCTGACTCCAGATCAGAAGGTTGTGTGTTCAAATCATGTCAGGGTTAAATGTTTTACCTTGGTTACCAAGAGGTCATGCTCTGTTGTGTGTATTTAATGGTGAGGAATTGTGACAACAAATTCAGCTGCTGTTTCTTCTTTTTCATCCCTGTTTGAGCTGGATGAATAGCATCATAGCTGGGGGAAAACCCACGGCCCCATTCAGGAGAGGGCCTTTGAAAAAGTGTCAAAAGGAATGGCTTGTTTTTATTTTTATTTCTGAGTAATTGGTGTCATAGCTCACTTAAAATTGGCTCAATTGGGAGACTGAACTTTGTTTGCAAAAAAAACAAAAAACAAAAAAAAACACTGGTGGAGTCTCTCTCAGGCTCCTCTCACCCCTTACCAGAGGCACAAAATGGTTTAGTCCATCCTGCTCTAGGATTCATCTGTAAACATAGCTGATTCAGGTCCAGTGACTGCTGAAAAGAAAGCAAACTGTGGGAAAACAAATTCCTTTCTAAATAAAGGTAAGCATATCTAACACAGTAAGGTCATCAAGTGGTGACTAAAAGTATTTTAGTTACTAAAATATGATGAGATTTAAGCACTTCTCACAGATTATTAGTATTTGTTTTAATTTGGTACTATGAACAGTGCATTAGTGACTACCCTAATAAATATTGCAGATTCGTGTACACAGAAATCAGCTCAATAATTTGTAAAAACAATGTGTAAAAAACAAAAAAACAAGAAAGGAAGGAACTGACAAAGATGCTGTGGGCCCAGAATTTTTTGCAATACCAATTACCACGGCAGCGTGTTTATATTTGTGCCTGTAATCAGAGACAAAAAACAGTTATCAAACTAGTGAATAATGATTAACACAGAGTGAAATGGGAGAACAGATGAATAAAAATAATGATAGAAAGATGAAGGTGTGAAGTCAATTTACAAGGTGATGAAAAAAATAGTTTTATCTCACTGGGTTATACTTTGTCAAGTACTTACTGCATGTAATGGTGACAGCGTAGTAGTGGCAAATAACTATAAAAAGCTCAGCACATTCTGTATGTGTAACATCACTTGGAGTTTGGGAGCGTGTGAAGTTACTATTGACTGACTCACTTGAAGTTGACTTTGAGTTCAGTACCCTTCAGCTGCACTGAGAGCAAGGCACACAGAGGGAGACAGATATTCACTGTAAATCAGATGAAAAAGAGAGCAGCGCTGTGTATCAGAGGATACGTGAGAACGGAAATGTGTTAAGAGCTAAGAGCAGCACTCAAGGTGAGGTCTTTTTCATACATGAGCACTCTGACAGTAAGTGTACAACTCATTCATGTGAAAAAGTAGCTCTTTGATTTCACATTTTGGGAAAGTTTTCTTGTTTACTTGCTGAGAGCTAATATATGTATGCAGACCTTGTTGCACAATGGTAGCGTGTCTGATTTCAGATCAAAGGGTTGCATGTTCAAATCATGTCAAGGTCAGACAGCTACAAATCAATTAACAAAACTACGATGAAAGCTCACCAATTAACAAACTATATAATGTTTGTTTAATCCAAACAAAGACAAGGAATCGTGTACTGGGCTGTAACTTGCCCAAATTAACCTTTCATCTAACTCTTGGAGATAAAGTTAAGTTCATTAATTGACATAAACATTTACAGTGAAGCCATTGCTGCCAGTGAAATTCAGGCTTCCTCCAACTATGCTGCAATATATGCAAAAGAAAGTCACAAGTAAAGTGAGAAAAATAGAATCTAAGTCAAATACATAAGTAGTGTAAAAGTTAAAATATAGCCAAGAAATAAAACAGAACAGACTTAAATAACACGTGAAGTGCATAAGACTTTAAATTTGATTGACAACATTTTATATTAAGAGTGAAAAGGAAGTAGCATGCTTGCACCCACGTGTGTATTACAGTATACGTGTGTGTACAGACGCGGTTTCCACAGCAGACGCAGCTGTCTGGCCCACTGGACTGCGCCTATGTCACTGCGGCTCTATTTCAGGCCCCTGTGTTGTCCAAAAGGTCAGATAAAGAAGCACAGGAATCCTCACAAAGCAGAGGGTGGGGGTGTCGGGTGAACGAGGGTGAAGGCAGATATCCACAAACCAACACACACATCACACACACGGGGCAGTGCTGACAGAGAGGGGGTGGCAGAGTAGAGTAGTGAGACGCAGAGAGACATTCAGCGGGGCTCCTGTGAAGAGGATTCACCTCTGACTGAATGAAAACTTTCTAGGAAGGCATCATTTAAGAGTACTGTGGCATTAGTTTTAAAAAAGTCTGATTTGACCTTTAATCCAGTGGATAAACAGACATTTCTGGACATCATGGATGGAGAATCTTCCAGTCAGGAGACATCTGGGTCCACAGAGACGACTGCTCACACTGACACCAACAACAACAACAACCAGGTTTGTAGGTTTTTTTAAAATGTTTTATTAACTTGCAGAGTAAAAGTTTTCAGTGTGTGGTGTTATGATCCGTACCAGGAATAGGCAGTAAGAGTATTTGTAGCCATGGCAGGTGTTATGTTTGGACAGCAGGACTGGAGAGGCTGTGCTACACCTGTTCTTAATCCTGACTGAAGAGTGTAACACACACAGACACAGAAGTTATGCAGAGTAATGCTCATGCACACACACACAAACACACACAGTGGAGTTTCCTATTCCCTCTGATGAGTCACTGCTGCAAGCCCTGACCTGGTGTAGGTCATGATACTGAGATTTGACTGGATATACAAGATACTAGAGATTTGTTTATTAATTTATAATGATATTTTGAAGTTTTGTCCTCTTTGGCTGATTTATTTCAAATGTGATTGTTTTCAAATATGATTAATCTCTCGAATGAGAATGGTATATGGATCATTATTTGTAAAGATTTGTTTACTGAAAGTTGCATACAGTGCAATGACAATACACAAAACACACAAACATCATGAATTGTGCATGAAAAAACTGATTCAAAAGAAAGGAAAGACGACACAAACATGCCTGCAATAAAACAATCACTTATGAACAAGTCATGATGCATCAACTTAAACACACAGATAAAACAGCGACGACATGATGTATATGACATTTTACTACTAATAAACCTTACCTCTTGTAGTGACTATGAATGAAAACACTGACTAAATTAAAGAAAATAGAAAAATTGAAATGCACATACTTATGGCACTACACATGTATAAACTCATGCATGCACCAGATATAAACAGGACTAAAAGAAATAAAAGTTCTAAATCACAGAATATTTTAGTAAATTCACTGATATTGTATTTTTTTAGCTTATTTTCTTCAGATTAATTAATAGCACTCAATAGAGATTTCCCCCCCCATTAGTTCTGGATTTAAAAAAAACATTTTCATTAATATGAAGTTGACCTGTATTTGAGGTTCAGGTGGATTCAACAAAAGGCATATTTTCCATCTGAGAGTTCAAACCTCTCGGTGTGCATTTAAATGAGTGAGATACTCAACAAGTCCAAGAGTAGAGCCTCAGCTCTCACATTACATTGTGCTCTTCTGTTCGAGGACCGTGACATCCCCAGAGTAAAGCATGAACACTAATTTTAGTACACATTATATAATGTTGCCTTTCAAACAGAAGTCATGTTCTTAATAATTCAAACAAGATTGTCGACAGATTAATTGAATATTCTTCTCAAGAGCAAGTGAACTGAGGTTTTAATTTTATCTCTGCAGTAAAACTGGAGCAGGACAGAAGCAAGATAACAACAGGATGTACTAAAGCTTTCACTCATGTGTGTCTTTTACTTGATATTGATACATTTTAGATCATTTATCGTCAGCAGTATAATGTGGGAATAGTAAATATCACAGGAATGCCAAAAAATGTTTTAGTGAAAAAAATAAGTTCCATGTGAGGTCATTTGAGGTTAAGGTTGAAGTACATGTACTGTACTTTCCAGCATGGTTCAGTCTGGATTATTTTAAATGATTTGACACAAAATAAATAGGCATTGAACTATATTGTTTTTTTGTATTTATTTCATTTTCTTTTTTTGTTTTCAGTCGAGTTTAGTTTCAGTTAGTTTCAAGAGAGGATTTACTTTCATTTGAGTTATTGTTAAAAAAAAAATTTAATTTTAGTTTAGCTTTTATCAGTTTCAGTATTAGTTTCAGTTTCTTTAAATTATATAGATGGGGGTATTTGTTTAGGGAAAGTTTTAAGAAGTTCTGAACAGGTCTTACAATACAAACACAATACTTTGGAAAGGCAGTAAAGTAGACATCCCAGTCTCAATAAACACACGTATGCCTCCTCAAACTTGTCGTATTGACAGATTGGCAAATGCTTAAACTAAAAATATAGTTTATAAAGTTATTTTAGTAAACTAAATTGTTTCAGTTAGTTTTTTATTTTTCCAAAGTGTAGTTTTTATTTGACTAAAATGTTTTTTCACACCTAGTTTTAGGTTTTAGAAACGAGTCTCTATACTCATATTTTGAGTGTAATTCATTTGCAAAAAAATAAAGTAGTGATATCAGTAAATGTGACTGATATTATATATATATTTCAAATTTTCCCATAGATATTGCGATAATATTGTTATTGTGAATTCTTTTGGCCACAATAATCGTCTAAAGTGAAGATCTGATCATGACAGCCCTATATTGAACTCAATACACAAATATTTATGAGTAGCTTGACAAAAAAGGAACAACTTTCAACCACATCTTGTGTCTTTGCTCAGTCATCCTCATATTTGAATGTGATATAAAAGTAAATTAATTAACTAAATTTAGACACAAAGATGCATAAATTCAAAGCATGTTTGACAACAAATGTTGACTAAAGTTTATTTCATGCTTCTTGTCCTCCAGGCAGATGAGCCACAGGTGGAGGAGAGTAAAGACCCATTGAGAGAGCCTCCGGCAGAGGAGACAGCAGAAGGTCAGGAGGTAGAGGACGAGGGGGAGAAAGGGGAGAAGGAGGAGAAGGGGGAGAAGGGGGAGGAAGATTCAGTACCAGCGCAAGGAGGCGAAGAGGTGGCTGTAGAGACAGATAAGCCTGAAACCACTGAGTCAAAGGATGATGAAAGAGACGCTGGACAAGATAAAGATAAGGCCTCTAGTGATAGTGATGTGAAGGACCCTGGAGTGACGAGTGGAGAAAAAGATGGTGAGGGAGAGAAAGAGGAGGACAAGAAAGGTGGACAAGAGGAAGAGGTCAAGAGTTGTGAGACTGGGAAAGATGGAGAGGAGGTGAAGGACAAAAACAAAGAGAAAGAGAAGAGCAAAACGGAGGAAAAGACAAAAGAAGCAGACAAAGATGTGAATGAAAATGCAGCAAAGGGGGCAGAGAAGAAAAAACAAGTCAAGGAAGTGGACGTAGAGACAAAAGACAAAGGAAAGACTAAAGAGGCAGAAAAGCAAGCGAAGCCCAAAAGAAAGAGCGGTCCTCTCCCCTCCTCTCTGTCTCGACCGAGACCCTCTGCACGCTCCATTCGAGCAGCTGCTAAAAACGACATCATTGCCAAGTTTCAACAAGGTGCACCAGAGTAAGTCACTGTATGATACCTCAAATAGATTTGGAGCGTGACAATAAAATGTGTTCTGATAAAGAAAACTGTACAATACTGTGACATTTTAGGACGCCTTTGCCCCGAAACTTCAAGATACAGAAGTCATCTTCAGCTCTGGCTACAGGAGCTTCAATCAAACAGAAGATTCTTCAGTGGTGTCAGAGCAAGACTCGCAAATATGAGGTCAGTCCAACGCAGAAGCTCAAATTTGCAGATTTGTCGTCTAAATTTGGGACCATAACAAACTTTGCACTGTCTATCATCTTCCTGTCTTTTGACCTTTTAGGGTGTCAACATAGAAAATTTCTCATCGTCCTGGTGTGACGGGCTGGCGTTCTGCGCTCTCATCCATCGTTTCTTTCCTGATGCTTTTGACTACAGCTCCCTGGATCCAAAGGAAAGGGAGAAAAACTTCACTCTGGCCTTTCAAACTGCAGAGTACGGAGTATTTTATTCGCTCTCCTTCTTTGCATCAAAATAGGACTTCTCTGAGTGTGTGAACACAGCCTCTCTCCTTCATTCATTCAACCACCTTTTTGAAAAAGTTGGCATTGTGATATTTGCACATATCTAAGAACTTGATATTCAAGTCTTTCATAATGTTATAAGGTGTTTTTCTCTTCCTGACCAGAAATGTGGGCCTCTCTGTTGTGCATGAACCTGTCTCAGCCTTGTAAACTGTTGGGTAGATGGTTTGTTTACAAGAGCTGACTGTAAACAGACAAGAGCCTGTGTGTTGCAAAACCTCATTTAAGATGAGCTGTATTCCTGTCCAAAGAATGCTCATAAAACCAGAATGATATCAGCATATCAAGAAAACAGTTTGTTTGTAGTAATGGACTCACGGAAAATTGTCACCTAAATCTGTTTTCCTGTCTGGCCCATAACTTCCCTGTTTTGGTTCACTCTCCCGTTCTTTTGGTGTAAAAGCTCTAGTTAGTGAACATACTGGAACATTAGCGGCTAAAAAAGAGACAGATATTTCCCTCAACAGCTGGTAGAAACAGGGGTGCCTGGGTAGCTCAGTTGGTAGAGCGTGCACCCCATGTGTGGAGGCTGTGAGCCCTCTGCAGCGGCCGTGGGCTTGACTCCTGCCTGTTCCCCTTTGCTGCATGTCATTTCCCCGCTCCCTCTCTCCATTTTCTACCCTATGTTCAGCTGTCCTGTCAATTACAGGTGTAAAAGCCAAAGCCTCTTAATCAACGTGTAAATAAGCAAATGTTTGCTAACAACTTCACAATTTCAACTTAAAAAGTTAGTTAAAACTTTTTCTGAGTGAAGGAGATCAAATTCCTTTACAAAAGAGTTCAAATTAACCATGTTGGATTTAGCTTCCTGTGCAATTTGCCAGTTAAAAATCTCTGGCAAAGAAGGCTGCAGCTCACATGAGAGTTTACTTGCTACTTAGACAAAACTGCCTCATTGATTCCTGTTTCGCACATTTAAAATGACCATACCAACAAACCAGTGGGGAGGTCAGGTGTCTCCCTCAGTGTATGTGGTTACTGTATGTCAATGCTTGGTCTAACTTCAGTTCTGTCCTTTCCTCTTGTCTGTCCCCCATCACAACCCTCTCTGCCAGGTCTCTAGCCGACTGCTACCCTCTGCTGGAGGTGAGTGACATGCTCATGATGGGTAACAACCCGGACCCCATGTGTGTGTTCACATACGTCCAGTCCCTCTGTCAAAACCTCTCCAAAATAGAGAAAGAGAGGAGGGACAAAGAAAAGGAGGAGAAAGAGAAGGCTGGTGCTGAGGGAGAAGAGAAAGAGAAGGGAGAAGACGCAGCAGGGGAGGTGTCACCGGAGAAAGAAGAGGGAGAGTCTGCTGAGAACGAGACGACGGAGAGCCAAGAGGAGAAACAGGAAGAGGTTATAGAGACAGAGGGAAATGCAGAGGAAGAAAAAGCACCAGCCAGCTGTGAGATGGAGGAAGATGGTGGAGTGTTAGTCGAGGCCGAGTCATAGAAAAATACTGACAACAAACAGAAAGACTGAAAAGACCAAAGGGATTGTTGATGGTTTTATGGTGTTACAATAAGTAAGTCTTAGTTTGGTGTTGGATTGACTCCTGGCACAGTACAGAGGCACATCATGCTGGTGATGTGATGTTACAGCTGTATGTTTGAAAATGTAATATGCAGTGTTGTATTGAACGTAATATCGCTGTATGCTGTGATTTTCATTCACCGGAGTGTTGTTGTATATGTTTGTTTGAGCACATGAAGCAAAAATGTTTAGTGTATTTATGGAAAAAAAATTAATTATGGACTTGTGAAGTGGAACAAGAAAATCTTTGTGTTGAAAGAATATGTGAGACTCAGCCAAGATAAATGAAATTAAAATGATGACATAGTATGTTGGATGGTGTATTCACAATGACAACACGTTAAGAGACACACGTTTTATAGCAGAAGTTTCAAGCGATATTCCACCTTATGAGAATAATCCACTCAGTATGTACTCACCACTGTGCCGATGTGATGATAAGTGAAGATCTTCAGTTCACCAAACAATCCTGGAGTTTTAGGAGAAACAGGGTAGCAGCCTCATCTCTCGCGAGACTTCATATATATCCTAATGGCCGCACATGCCGAAGTCTCGCGAGATCGACGCCATGTTTACATCTTACCAGCAACATGCTACAGCTGACATTTCAGATAAAAACATGGCGTAAATGGCGTCTTTTGCGGTTAATTTTTAATGTTGCGGCTTGCGGACACTTTGATTACACCACACAAGCAGGATGGAGACATTTTGTGTTTGTTTTGTGTTCTTTTTTTAACGTTTTATCCGTGGTCACCATTCACTGCCATTGTACTGGATGAGGCTGCTACCCTATTTTCCGCTGAAACTCCAGGATTGTTTTGTGAACTGAAGATCTTCACTTATCATGACATCGGCATAATGGTGAGTACATATTGAGTGGGTTATCATGGAAAGTGGAGTATCCTTTTCATGATCTATTGTGATAACTCACATTGTTTTGATTTAATTTAATTTTTATGACATGTTATAATAATACTAATACTGTAATCAGATTACATATCCTATATACTCTCAGTAAAAATGAGGATTATTAGTAGGATTACAGTTTTAAAATACAGAATCATGTACTACCATGCACAGTGCACATACAGTTGGCAATTATTATGGTCTCTAGTTAAAAAAAAATTCTTTAAATCAATCAATAAGTTGCACAAAACAAATGAAGGAACAGCTGGACAAACTAGTAACCCTGTTTTTCAAGTGACAAGATTGTGACAGGATTAACGAATCAATTAATCGTTTTGAGTCATTTTTTTAAATTAAAAAAGTCAAAATTGATTTCAGCTTCTTAAATGTGAATATTTTCCATTTTCTGACATTTCATGGACCAAACAACTAATTGATCAATTGAGAAAATAATCAACTGATTAATCAATGATTAAATTTAATTGTTAGTTGCAGCCCTGAATAAACTATATTAGGCTAAACAATTTCACTATACTTTCTATTGAAATAATCCAAAAGAAATGGAAAGTAATCAAGTTACATTACTTTATACTTGGAATATGTTACTGACTAAACTTTTTCACATGAAATTAGTACCTGTATCAGAACACATTTTTCAGTAACCCTGCCAACCCTGGTTATAACGATATGTTATCACATCATAACAGGAAATGTTTTAACAATAAATTATCACATTAAAACATGAAACTTTTAATATTATAGCAAGATAAATAGTATGTAAGGGATAATGTACAATGACCAGGTCGTTATTGTGGAATAATACAATAAAACAATAAAACAATAATAGTCATTTCACAATAACAACCTTCTCACTGTAAATTATTCTGCTTGTTACATGGTTATGTACCAAAGAAATTTTTAATTTCTAAATTAATTTAGAGTTTTAACTGTGATTTTATTGTTTCTCCAGAGTCTATGAACACAACTGTGTCCATAGCAACGGTCTGTTCTTCATAACAACGGTCTGTCATACATAACAACGGTCTGTTCTTCATAACAACGGTCTGCTACACAGAAATTACACAACTTGTAGAATGTTGAAGATCAGAACTGAGTATTTTGAAAAAGCCATGTAATAAATTGTTATAACAATAAAGTTTGTTGTCATAACGTACATAATTTTGTCTGTTGTAATGACGTGTTATAACATAAACATATCTTGTTACACGTGAAAAACAACTTTTTAAACAGTAAGCTTTTCACGATATAAGTTGACAAAGTTGATACTGATCCGTTTTTCTTTTTCTAACGTGGCAGCGATTTGCTGCTGATTGCTAGTTGATATCCGAAAAGAAGAAGGAGCCGTGAAACAGGAAAACAACATGAACCAAACCTGCCCTCGCTTTCTATGAGTTACGGTAATCAGCGTCATGCTCCCCCGGAAAGGCCATTGTGTTGTCCCCTTTGCAAGCTAACACACCGATTGTGTTGTGCGTTTT
>JAJHUR010110513.1:0-16848 GCA_027495735.1 Lutjanus campechanus | reverse complement strand
TATTGATCTGGAAGAAACATTGAGTTCAGCGTTAAACTTGATTCCACGTCCAATCAACATCCAGACCTTTCATCTGACAGAGTTGACGCCTACATTTAATAAAAAAAATTTAACCACTGGGAGGCTGGCCTGTCTCAAGGGTTAATAGGCAAAGGTTTGATCTTTTAAAATATATTTAAAGAATATATTTCACAGCATAAAAATACGGTTTTGTCCCTATGAATGAAATACTTTGTGTAGAGCACCAATCATTAAATTGGCTGATGTAAGGTGTCCATGTTTGCTTGGTTTCAGGCACTTCTCTATTATTAAGAACCAGCTGATATATTGGAACTTTTATAAAACTTTCAAGCATGTTTTGTCTGACTTCAAAAGTCAATCTTAAAAATCAATCTCACATTCAAGCTTGTTAAGCATCAAGTATGTATAATTTCACCGATGGATAGACAAGTAAAGAGGCAGGCAGATACACATCCACCGTGTCTGAGGCCTCCACCCCGGGCAGCAGGCGGGCGGAGGGGCAGGAGGTCCTCATCCAATAACCCTGAGCTGTCAGTCACTTTATGGATGTGCGAGGGCTCCACATTAGTACAGCTCAATATGGATTGACTGTGGTGGGAGACCACACTGCGCGAGACGGAGCAGAGCGGGGAGGAGGAGGGGATGACAGACAGAGTGAGATAAATGGAGATGGACAGAAAAAGGTGACCACCGTGGGAGAGGCAGAGTGAGAAAATGTGTCAGTCGCAGAAAGGGAGAAGACAGGAGGATGAGGAAGAGGGAGGCAGACTGGGATTGAGAGTGACTCTGCAATATTGTCTCTCTGTATATCGACTGCCTCCAGGGGGGTGTTAGAAAATGTAGGTGAAGAAAAGATGACACAGGTTAGATTTAGAGACAGACCTGCGTTTAGAAGGTACCACTAGTCTATTTTCTTTTTTCCTTTTTTTTTTTTGAGTTCCTGCTGAGAGGACATTGTTTCTCTTCTTATTCTTTTCTGAAGAAAACACAAAGCTGGACAGGATTGGTTTTGTTCTGGGGAAGAACATACCCTCATCACCATTACTACTGGGACTCTGAGGGGAGAGTGTCAGCAGCTTCAGGTTCTGTGGGGTTCACATCAGTTAGGCCTTTTCCACCAACGTGAACTCGACACCGTTCTGGTTCTGGCTCCATTTGGAGTATTTCCACCCAACATAAATAGGTTAGGAACCCAAAAAGTTGGTTCCCAGCTGCAACAAAGAAATAGCGGGTTTTCTTTGTGACAAAATTGGGCTGTATTCTACAGGTTGTTGTGATTTGTACAGCGCCCTCTGTTGATGACATTCTTGATTACAATGGCTGGTGGAAACAAAGCCTGGTTCACGAGATAGTACCAAGGTTCCAAGAATCTTGAGCAGAACTGGTTCAAGAAACTAAGTTAATTTGGTGGAAAAGGGCCTAATGGGGACCTGACCTGGACCTATGTCACTGACACCACCACAAGCACATGGGGCTGGGGGTTGGGGGGGTCCACGCCAGCCTTGTTCAGTCTGGTTTAATTGAACTCTGGAGCATTTACCCCCTTGTAAAGTAAACACTAGGGCTACTTTGTCATTTGAACGTCCATAACTGTCTATCTGCTTGTTCAATACTGGATTGGACTATTCATTCCTTTTCTTTTTTTAGGTTAGCGCCACACTAAACTCTGGTCTGAGCAATTGGATTTCAATGCGTCCTCAATTCGTCTTGGGAGCATTTACACCAGTTCTCAAAGCTCTCCACTTGTGATCGGATCACCCGGGACACATGTTAATACCAGGTGTAAACAGACCCAGCGACAGCTTCATCCAACAGGCCATAAGACTGCTGAACTCTCGAGCTCTTGAGTTTGTCACTATGGCACTGTAATGATACATGGATGTCACTGTACACACACACACACACACACACACATATTCAACTGCACTGGCTCCAAATGCCTACTCAGACAGAGGCTGTCTGAGGGGCAGGGTTGAAGAAAATCAAAACCATGTCAACTGTATACGTTGGAGCACCAGCATGTTGAATATCATGAAGCCCTTCATCACGTTTTGTCCACTGGTAGGGCACCCTAGAGGACACTTAATAATTTGTCATGGACTATTAGGCCACTCTCAAGGGAACTTGATCACATTTTGTCTGCCTGTGGGCACTTAAGAGGGCACTGTACCACACTTTCTCCACTGGAAGGGCATCCTTGAGAGCACTTAGTCATGTTGTCTCAGACACTGGGCCACCATAGAGGGCACTTTATCACATTGTCTTGGATGCTGAGCCACTGTACAGGGCATTCATCACATTTTATCTATCACAGGGACACCCAGGAGGGCACTTTTGCTACATTTTTGGGGAATTAAGGGCCCAAGACAGCCTGTGCCTCAGTATATTGTATATACTTAGTACTAGGGATGGGTACCTTTCACATTTGAACTGATACGGTACCGATACCCGGTACCTGGGAAATCGGTATCGGTACTCAACGGTACCAATTTTCGGTACTTTTGTGTGTGCTTGTGTGGTAATAAATGTTAATTTGTTTAATAATAAAATCTCAAAATGTTTCAATTTAACATATTTATTTCTCAATATATAAACGTTAACAAATATATCAAAACAACATCCAACTGTTTGTGTTGTAACATCGCAGTCGTTTTACAAATTTCTTCAACATGAAAACCCTTAACTACATCGCAGTGTTTTTTCTTAATAATGCACAAATTAAACCCCAGCTCCTCGTACTCCTCTTCCTTTCCCTTCCCCTCTGACCTGTAAATGAAAACAAGCATTTACATTAACGTTACAAAGTGCGAGGAACCGAGCTGACAATGATAACTAATGCAAGTTAAAATGCCAAGCTAACGTCACGTTAAACACCAGGCTTATTTACTTGGAGCAAACGAAGTGTTAAGGCCATTTCTTCTCACATGTTGCTGGCTGCAGACGACGCGTCGCTAACGGATGCGGGCGTGTTAACGGTGCTGAATACGGGAGTTGTAGCCGTAGATCTGAGGCTGTCGAAAGTTGTGCACTCTTCAGCCTGTGTTGTGTTACCTCCTCAGCTTTGTAGCTCCTAACCGTGGTATGGAGCAGCTGATTATAAAGCTAAGTCTCGTTGCACCTTAGCTTGGCTCGTTCTGCGCTGGTAACTAGCAGTCCGGGCTGTTCGCACACACACACACAGAGGAGGAGAGGCGGAGTAGTTGAACACATGGACTGGACCGAGGCTTTATTCAGCTCTTTCCTTCCTTCTGACGTTACAACACAGTACTTGTATGGCTGTAGAGTTGAGCTTCATCACACTGACTATACAACTTACAGTAGCTAGAGCTGGCGTTACTTCTCACACACTTCACCAGAGAGGGAGACACACACCTTCTGCGGGCGTACACACTACAACAACACGGCTACGTGCGGACTACATAACCCACCACCCATAAGGACACCTCCTTAAAGGGGAATGCTTAGGCCGCCGGTAACAGTTGTGTTCAAGTCCGGCATGGAAAATCGCCTACTCTTCCACTCCCTCACAGTCACAAGGATGCGTTTAGGTACCGAAACATGGTACCGTTTGATTTCACGTGAGTCGGTACTCGGTAGTACCGACGGAATTCGGTCGGTACCTATAAAAGTACCAAATTCGGTACCCATCCCTACTTAGTACTACCTGTTTAAAAGGTGTTTATCCATCACAGTATATTTTTGTGCATACCTGTCTATAATCTGTCTAAACACTGAATGCAACAAGAAGAATTATGCATATATTTGTTCCTAACACAACCTTTTTTGTGTATTGGAGCAATCACAAGAGGTCAGCCTGCAACAGAATGAATCTGATTGGCCAAAAGGTGTTAACGTACTACCTGCAATAGAGGCGCAATCCCACAAGGTCAGACTCTGAGCATGGATGTGCTTTTTAATCATAGCGCTTTGTGTTAGTTGGGCTGTGTTGTGTTTAACCGGCACACAGCACGCGCGCACACATATCTGCTGCATGTTTTATGACAGTAAACTGTCGGCCTACATTTTTCTCAGTATATTTTAATATGTTCTGTGTTTTAAAAAGATAAATAAATAAAACATTTTTTCCCGTCTCCCATCATTGTATTTCCCGGGAAACGGGAAATGGTCTTGATTAGATTTCCCAGGAATCCCATTTCCCGGGATTAATTACTACGTTACTGCATAACATATTTACATTATACCTCATGCATTTTACTCTTACTCAGCTAGCTTTATCAGAATCAGAACCGCTTTATTGATCCCTGGGAGGGAAATTGTTTGTTTGTTTACAACAATATAGAAAAAAGAGGTGTACAATTAGAAATATATAGACAAAACATACAACAATATATGTATACAACAGTGCTTCACATACAGTAATAGTGTAAAACAACTATAATTCTGAAGATGGGGGATAAGGGTATTAGGATGCCAGTATTATAAAGAGTACAGGTTGGTCTAAATGCACAGTATAAATAAATAAATGCAGTAATGAGATAGTGTATTGCACTAATGAATTATTATTATTGAGTATTAAACAGTTGAATTCTTTCACAAATAACCATATTGTATGGTCAACATTCTTTTGAAGATATAAATAAAATATACTGTAAATAATAATTAGCTTCTGATGAGTTAAACATATAAATCACTACTAGGTAAGTAGCTTACGTTTTATGTTTATGTTACATTGTTTTACATTCCAATTCGATCTTAGCGGCTCAATTATTATGTCTTAGCTGCTAATTACATTATGTGGTACGTGCCTGAGTTTTCTTTATACATCTATACCAGGACAGCTGGAGGGAGCCTGAGAACTAAGAATTTCATTGTCAACAACTGCTTCAATGTCATTGTTGTGCTTATGTCAGTAAAGATCTTAAAAATGAAACAGAAGAGAAAGAACAGATGAAAGAACTGGAAAAATTACAATGTGGGAGAGAGAAGGGAGGAACTGGTTGTTTTGCAAACAGAAAACGTGAGTGTGGGATTACAGAAGGAGCGGAAGGATAGATGGATGAAGCAATCACGTGTAGGTGCGAGGACGCAGCCAACAAAACTAAAGAGTGTGTTGGGAGTGAAAAGTTTTCCAGCGTTGGTAGCGTGGCCTTGGTCTGTGTCTGCCTGAGCGGCTAAACACTCTCCCCTCCACACATCACCTGAGAACACAACACGTACAATAACAAGCTCACCGTGGACATCGGCGAGGATTAAAATGCACTGAACACAGACGCAGACAGACACGCAGACCCGGCCGGGCTGAGCGGAAGGCCAGATGTCTGTCTCTGTCTCTGTCTGTGTTTGTGCGAGTGGATTTTTTTTTTTTTTACCTGACCTGAACCCCGTGCAGTAAACAAAACCTTACGTTAACCTTGCAGCTATCGACCGCGGGTGTCTACCTACATCTGAATGTCGGCACGTTTGTTTACAACCGCTCGATGACTTCATTCCCCTCTTCAACCCCGCAGGGCCTCGGCGGAGACTGACCAGAACTAACTCAGGCACACATAGCTGATGAATTATGTAATACGTGTGCTTTAAGAACAGAGAGAGGTGGAGGCTCGGCACTGGTGTGATTTCTCCATATCTGCAGCAGCTGACCACACTAATAGCAACAGCAGAATGCATACATATATTCACAGATAAGCTAGCGCGTGTGTGTGAAGATTTGAAGTAGCCTACATGAATCAAACCTTTAACCACGCTGCACGCCGGCGCCACAAGGCTCTACGTTCAGTTTAATTAGCTGCTAGGAAACAACAGAGAGCGGCTAAGTTATAAGTCAATCTGTCAGTGACTCAGTCAGTCCGTCAACGCGGTTTTCTACAAGCTCACAGAGTGAGACGTCTGTCTTGGAGATCCGATCTTCTGTGGAATAAAGGTTCTGTCAACCGCTCCGCGCTCTTGGCTGTTTAAGCGATTGAGTGAGCTTCAGCTGCAAGTCAAATTGCTTTGACAAATCGCTGGTGAGTGGAGGAGGCACATTCCTATGTGTGCTCTGGTTAACATTGCCAATGGAAACATCACAGCGGGACGCCAAACTCTCAGCAATCAAAGAGAAAATGGCAGAATGTGAAATTCACTGCAGCAAGCTTGGAAAATGCGGACCGGGAGGCGACATGAGAGAATGCTGCTGGAAATGTTATCAGTCACCTTCACGGGTGTATTATCTGCATAAAGTCTGTGTGAAGGAGCAGTTTGTTCAGATGATGGAGAACAGGCGGAGGACGGCGTCATTCTGGAAGCAGAAGTAATGCCGCGGCTCTACTGAGATCTGAGTCCTGCGAGAACTTGTTGAAGCTGGTGATATTTTCACTCAAACTTTGCAGGATCTATCAATGCAAATACTCTGGGTTTGATGTGTCCATGTTTAGAGAGATTTGTGTCCGAGATTCCTGCTTCTATCACACAGCGTAGGCGAAGAAAAAAAGAAATACAGAGAGAAAACTCAAAGCAATGAAACGTCTTTCCAGAAACAGTGACCTTCCTATAAAACATGGAACAAGCGTGGAGAGTTTTCATATGGACAGTTTCAAAGCAGTACATAAAGAACACACGTAACAACTAGGGCTGAACGATTAATCAAAACTTGATCGAAATCACAATATACCGCAATTTTCAGATCACAGGAGGTGCAATATTTTATAAAACACAATATTTGTTTGTAAAATTTAGAAAACATCTTTGTAGGGCTACAACTAAAGATTATTTTCATTATCAATTAATCTGTCAATCACTTTTATGATTAATCAATGAGCCGTTTGGTTCATCAGATGTCAGAAAAATGTTGCTCAGTGCTTCCAAAAGTCTAAGATGACGTCCTCAAATGTCTTGTTTTGTCCACAACTCAAAGATATTGAGTTTACTGTCAGAGAGGAGTAAATAAATCAGAAAATATTCATATCTGAGAAGCTGAAATCAGAAAATTTGGACAATTTTCTTTAAAGAAGAAAGTGGCATCATAAAGAATGTGGTGACGGAGACGTGCTTGTTTTTCTTGAGAGGTCCACTACGTTTTAATAGTTGTTCTTTTTGTTTTATTGTGGATTTTTTGTTGTATCTGTTACATTTTAATATGTTGTGGTTGGCTGCTACCTTGGCCAGGTCTCTCTTGTAAAAGAGATTTTGAATCTCAGTGGGACTTCCTGGTTAAATAAAGGTCAAATAAATAAATAAATAAAATTAACTGATTATCAAAAAAGTTGTAATGTAATTTAGTAGTTGACAACTAATTGATTCATCAACAAATCACTGCCTTTCTACAACCTCTGGTACAGATCGAGGCAAAAATCAGCTTATGTTTTTCAATGAAAATGAAAATAATGTAAAAAATTATCATTCCTTCTAATATTGCAAATCATATTGTAATCGCAATATCAGTAAAAAATAATCGCAATTAGATGTTTTTTTTCAAATATAATAACTTAAATTGGTGATTACCTGTCAGGACTTCTCTTCACATGCAGGTTTATGTAAGTCTCAGTCAGAGTGAACATCCTCATCTGTAACTATTATGGTGATTATTTTTTGTCCATCTCTGGAATGAGCCTTCACCTTGACCCCCTCCTCCCGCTGTGGCAAGACATCTTTTTGAAGCCATTTCATATATTGAGCAATTTCTTCTTAATTTCGGTGACAGTTCGACCCTCAGCAACACGGCATTAACAGCTCTCATTTTTTTTCTTCTTCATTGGCTTCAGCAGGAGCCTTTATTCCACTCCTGATGCTGTGAAAATCGCAATTTTTCCTTTATGGGTCTCTGAAAGCAGGACTTCAGTCATAATTAGCGTACTAATTCTTGAGCGATGGCCAAAAATGTGTTTGTGCGATCACCCTGACCTTCACCTTTGACCCCCAAAATTTAATCAGACCATCTTTGAGTGGTTCGAAGCAAGTTTGACGAAATTCTCTCAAGGCTTTCTTAAGATATCGCATTCAAAGGAATGTGATGACCCGAAAACATAATGCCTGTGGCCACAGCTGCTGCAAAGGGTTTTTCAAACATGTGAATCACAGAGGTCCTTCAGCACAGTCATTTAGTCTGATCAGTTCAGCGGTGCTGAAGATTAGCTATGGACAAGCTGCAGGTCTGTTGATGACTAACGCACGCACGCAAGCGATCACACGATCCCCTCCAGGCGAAATTAATAATCAAATCTTTCATCTGCATCTGACATACGGGTGAAAGAAAAGTTGACTGTGACCACTGAACAGAACAGCGCAGGAGTTGGAGAAGATTTGGAGAAACAGAAACCCCTTTTGACTGAATGTTGCTATTGATAATTCATTAAACCTAACAAATACTTTGTACTTTTTCTTCAGTATTTTTCTAACTTCAGTATTAGCAGCACAAACGTTCAGTACTATTTCCACCAACTGATTGTTTTACACATTTAAATTCCTAACTTCAGGTCAAACTTTGTTTCCCTTTACTAAATCTGGTGGATATGGTCACAGCTATTGCAAATTTGCACTTGTTTATTCACTACATTCATCGACCTTGTCGAATCCTGGTGCCTATGTCACCGACAACGCAACTCAAACACAGGCGGTTTGATAAAAAAATCTGGTGTGGCCTCAAGCAGAGATGACGAGCAGGCTACAGAGGGCCGGAGAGCTCCCTTCTTTCTAATGCCGCACCAACCGATTTTTATTTTATTTATTTCTAAATTTTAAAACTTTTTAAAACTTGTAGTCCTCAGCCCCAACCGACGCTGACTCAAGTGACATCGCTTGAGGACATTTATTCACACACACCCCCTTTGGAAACACCTGTGTGAGCCTTTAAAGGGACAGTTCACCCTAAAATTAAATAAAAATAAGAATTTTCTCCTACCCTGTAGCACTATAGTTTTTGGGTGTGAATTTGCCTTCTCTCCAGTATAATGGGACTAAATTGCATGTGGCTTGTGGTGCTCAAAGCACCAAAAAAAATGTAAGATAATCCTCAGACCTTGTTGTGAGCAGTTTAATGAGGGACTACTTTCTTTCTGCAGTAGAATCTGCTGGTTTATCTACTAGTTCTGGTAGATTCTACTGCAGCAAGAAAATAGTTCCTTCTTTTTTCCTTTTTTTTTTTGGTGTTTTGAGCACCACAAGCTGAATGCCATCTATTCCCCTTGTACTGGACAGAAGGCAGCCACCTCTGCAGCCGAAACTCTGCAGCTCACACCAACAACATCCAGATGGATAAACAGCACTACAAAGGCCGGAGGGAAAAATATGCATTCTGGATTTTGGGTTGAACTCTCCCTTTAAGAGACCTGTCAATCACTGTGGTGGTGATGTCAGGACTCGCAGTACGACAAGCCTTTTAATAGCAGGGATTTTGACTCATAATAGGAAAAGCACAGGTGTTACTAATAACACTAACGATGGCTCCATTCAAGTGTCTCTCACACCAGTAATTTGTCAAGATGTTTTCAGTGAAGCATGTAAAGTTGAAGTGTCTCATAAGAAAAATAAAAGCTGAAAAAAAAAGTGGAGGAGAACAGAGGAGAACTCGGGACCAAAAAAAAAAAAAGAAGATAATTCTGAAGACTCAACATATGGGAAGAACAAAGACAACTGTGAGTGTGTGACTCACTACTCCAGTTTTTCATTCTTCCATTATTTATTCACTGTAATCCATTGTCTGTGGTAATTCTGCTAACACTGTTGCTCTGGTAGATTTAATTAAAATTAGAGTATCATTCTTATAACTATCTTCTTCTTCTTAATATCTGGATAAGCAGCAATTTACTGCGAGTTGTAGTTAATTTCAATGCATTTCTGTGGATTTAGTCTCTAAACGACTTCTTCAAACACCCTGATTTGACTACAACCCCCCCCCACAGATTTCATCTGCCAGTCTGAGGCTAGGGTCACAGGTCTGAACCCGTTCATTAACCAGTGCTGCTGGATATTTGGTTCAGCTGAAAGAAGGGATGTTCCTCCCCAGAGGACGAGCGGGGGCCTCCTCTGTACGCCCGCATGCGACTTCAATTACAACAATCATAATTAGAGTAAGTGATTATGTTTTAATGAGAAACCGTTAAGCCCAAGTTTACAGAGGCTAATACTGTGGGCAGCGTGGAGCCTGTTATTTCCACCGAGGACTGCTTTTCTCTCTGCGGCGCCGTGAACTTTTCACCTCAAACAGTCGGATTCTCTCATAAATGTCAATATGCTCACATATACATGCCTGCATATAGAGGCGCGCAGAGATGAGCCAGCGAACTACAGAAGCTGGTTTAATTACAGAAAAGTATTTACTGCGGGCTTTTCACATTTTTGACAACATATCAGGAATGATGCAGATGTGACTGCATTGCATTCTGGTCCACTGAGGCTCTGCTTGAATTCTCTTGCAATTATCATTAATACTCTAACATGCAAAGTATTTTCCTTAAATATTTTTCACAATATAGGGCTGAAAATGTTCACATTAAAAAAGAAGAAACAGTGATGAAACTTTCTATGATGCCCATGTCAATAATGCTTTATAAACATACTTACAATGTGTTATAATCTGCCTATAGCACTGTATAATAAGTTGGTTGAAATGGTTCAAAAGTCATGGAAGGGGCGTGGCTAATGTATAGAGGGCGGGGATAAGTCCCACAACTGAAATAGGAACTCTCCGCCAAGACACACGAGTCTACCTACCGACTGCGTGACTGTTTTGCAGGGGAAAACTCCAGGCCTGTATTTAGAAGAAGGTTTGTATCAAGCATAACTTCTCTTGATTCTACAGGAAAGAAAATCATACAGTTGATTATTACTGATAGGATACCACCACTACTATTGTGACATTGACTCTTTCCCCGGCAATGACAACATTTTCCAGCAATTGCTGTTTTTACTGCCAGGCGGTAGGGGACGCTGTGACGGTTCATCTGACAAAAATGTGTGACTTGCAGAAGAAGAGAACCACCAGAATTCAGCAGCAGCAGAAGAAGATGAGGATGTTCTGTAGCATGAAAACATCGCTGCTCGGCTGCAGAACGGCAGGATGGAGAGCGCCGCGACCCGGGCACAGAGCGAGGCTACTCGTGCTGCAGTCCCCGAGAGTCACACTGCAGCCGGGGGGTGGAGGGGCACTCACGGCTAACATTAGCCACAGCGATCACAGTGATGTCACACACGAAAGTCGATATTCTGCTTCAAAATGTCTCGTTCACAAAATCGTTTTCTTAGGTTTTTTTCTCTGAAAAGTGGGACTTTTTTTTGTTAAATTCTAGTGGGTAAAGAGTAAATAAAAAAAACGTTTGATGAACATCTCACTCATCTTCCTGGTAGTATTACAGCACATGTTTGGGTGGGAGAAGTTACACCTTCATCGCTCTATTTGGTTCATGAAGTTTGACCTGATGCAGTTCCAGCATCGCTCCACCAAACTTCAACCTGAGCAGGGTACCCATCAGCTGGAATAAATGGAAACACCTGTGTGTGTGTGTACAGGGCCTTTAAGTGAGAGATTTCAGACGACTGTTTACTATCTGCCAGCTGCTGGTCACGTACACTCACCCTCTGCTAACAAACTAGCTAGATAAGATGAGATAGAACTTTATTAATCCTGAAAGAAATTCTTGTGCCAGTTTGCTCCAGAATTACAATAACATAAGAAAAAACAACAATAGAGCATCAAATAAGTGAAATATAAATATAAAATATAAAGTGTCTAAGGACACAATACCTAAGAGAATAACAATAGAAGTAAGATGAGTATGATAAGTGTGTTGGCTCACAGTCACTTCAATAGAACAAGGTCATGTTACTTGTTATTTGTTAACACCTGTGACACTTACAACAAGTCAAAATGTCCGCTGTGAAAAACCATCCACTGATTCACGACTCCCTATAAAACAGTTTACACTACAGTGAGCAGAGAAGTGACATTTGGACGTCAACAACCAGGACAAACGTTTGTCATTTTGGGAAGTGTACACACTTGTACAAACTTTCAGCGGTGCAGCGTCTTTGCATATGTGAACAAAACAGACCAGGAAAAAACGATTGCATGAGGTAAGAGATGCCAATATGCTTTTTTTCCCACTACTTTTATACCTGGAAACATATCTAAATATTCCAAGCGAGGTCCCCTGTCATGGTGGTTGTGTCAGGTGCCTTTCATTAGCAGAGTGTAGGGTGCGTAGCGTGAGGGAGTTTCAGGTAGGCGGGAGCTGTTTTAGTTGATGTTTTGTGGACGAGTGTCAGTGGAACAATCTGAACAGCGGGATGACGTGTTACGAACCAGACACGCCGCCGCTTTCTGGATCATCTGCACAGGTTTGATCATGTTGACATCAGTTTACAAGCAAAACAAATTTTACTGTATGATAGTGTGTTTAAGTCTAAATAAATACTGGAAAATATACTTTATGTTGCCTTTTAGTTGATGGTTAACCATCTACAATGTGCGCTTCCACGAGCGCTGTCATTGTTGTCTGATGTCAGCTGCTTCCTCGTGAAGTCGGGGTAGATGGATTCGACAGTTCACCGCTTCCTATCGTACTTTTTCTTGTAGGAGGTTGGGTATTTTTGAGTCGCATGTCGTCTGGAACGCAGCATTACTAATCAACATCATTGTACATCATCACCAGTTAGTGTAGCATCACCCGACCGCATTGCATTGTGGGATTGTTACCATAAAATAATGTCCGTGCATGCAATGAATTTTATGTTCCACTGTAAAAACTTTTGATGGCACTACATGAAGAATAAATTTCTCTGAATTCATATTCTTAAAAGGGCACAGAGTATATAGACTCACCGACCACTTCATTAGGTACACTTTGCTAGTTTCGGGTTGGACCTCCTTTTGCCTTCAGAACTATCTTAATTCTTCATGGTGATGGAAACATTCCTCAGAGATTTTGGTTCATATTTACATGGTATCATCATGCAGTTGCTGCAGGTTTGGTCAGCAACAATACTCAGGTAGGCTGTGGTGTTTAAACGATGCTCAGTTGGTACTAAGGGGCTCACAGTGTGCCAAGAAAATATCCTCCACACCATTACACCACCACCACCAGCCTGAACTGTTGATACAAGGCAGGATGGATCCATGCTTTCATGTTGTTCATGCCAAATTCTGACCCCAACCATCTGAATGGCACAGCAGAAATGGAGACTCATCAGACCAGGCAACATTTTTACAGTCTTATGTTGTCCAGTTTTGGTGAGCCTGTTCAAATTGTAGCCTCAGTTTCCTGTTCTTAGCTGACAGTAGTGGCACCCGGTGTGGTCTTCTGCTGCTGTAGCCCATCTGCTTCAAGGTTCACGCGTCTCCTGCAGGCTTTGGTTGTAACGAGTGGTTATTTGAGTTACTGTTGCCTTTCTATCATCTCCAACCAATCCGACCATTCTCCTCTGACCTGTGGCCTCAACAAGGTATTTTCTCCCAGAGAACTGCTGCTCACTGGATATTTTCTCTTTTTCGGACCGTTCTCTGTAAAACCCTGGAGGTGGCTGTGTGTGGAAAATCTCAGTAGATCAGCAGTTTCTGAAATACTCAGTCCAGCCTGTCTGACACCAACAACCATGCCACGTTCAAAGTCACTTAAATCATCTTTCTTGCTGCCACGTGATTGGCTGGTTAGATATTCGCGTTAACAAGCAGTTGAACAGGTGTACCTAATAAAGTGGTTGGTGAGTGCACTATATTGCACAGTATAATATATAGTGAGTGATTTCAGACACAGCCGTTCTTTGGTCAGCTCACAGCATTAATATTAATTAGCTACAACTGAGTAAAGTTGGTGGTGGGGACATCTCATGTGCTGCCTATGTATTGAAATCAGCTTTTTAAAACAGCTTTTTAAAACCCCAAAATAAAAAATAAAAACACATTTCCCCCCCCGGGGCTGTAGTGTTTATTTATCTATCTGGATTTTCTTTTTTGGTGCGAGTTGCAGAGTTCTCAAAACACCAAAACAAAAAATACTTTTGAAAAATTCAAAACCAGTTTCATGTAGGAACTATTTTGTTTGTTTGCAGTAGAATCTACTGGAACTACTTTCTTTTGAGAAGAAAGAAAGTAGTTCCTATATGAAAAAGCTCACAACAAGTGTTCCATTTAGTCTCATTATATTGGAGAGACAACAAACATCTCCCAAAACTCTGCAACTCACACACAAAAAAGTCTAGATGGATAAATATCACTATAGGCAAGAGGAAAAATATGTTTTTTAGTTTGGGGTGAACTGTCCCTTTAATTGATTAAAAAGATGAATAAAGAGAATATTGCACGATGACTAACATGTGACCAAAAGATGGCGACACAATCTTGGCGGCTCTTTCTCACTAAAAAAGGAGCTGCTTGTTAGATTTTATTATAACACACATTTGAAGTTATTTTCCTTATGGCAACAACTTTGAAACTATTGGTCATGTGTTCGAAAAACACTTAATAGTTGAATCAGGACACATTTTTACGCTCGACGTAGACATAGATTGATCTGTAGATGAATACGGAGACACAAACACACCCACACACAGCTGTGCACCGTCAGTGTTTTACCTTTAAAGGCATTTGTGGCCGGTAAGTCAGTTTCCTGCATACTGCTCCTTCCCGCGCTCTGCCAGCTGCTGCCGATGCTGCGATGGATGCCAATGGACAAACCTTAACCGGTCCGAGCGGCGGCCGCTGGGGGGAGGGAGGGTGGCCGGGAGGAAGGGGCGGCGCCTGCCAGTCTCACTGCCATCTTTCTTCATCAACAGTCCATGTGCGGGAGAAGAAGGCCGCTGTCTGTCAGACGGTGCAGCGGGCGACTGTCGCACAGTCACTCTTTAGTTGTCTAAGTACACAGCTGAGCGGCAACTAGTCCGTGTGATGGTTTGACCGTCTGACTGTGTTGCTACTGCTGAGTGCACAAGACTGAAGGAATATAGTGATGGGAAGAGGAAGAGGAGCAGAGGAGGAGGAGATGGAGGGGTCTTTTTGGGGTCAGGTTCAGGTGAAGAGGATGGATGAGATCTATCCTCCCAGCAGCAGGCCCGCAGCCATGGCCGGCACACTGAACTCTGGGGCTGTCTCTCAACTTTTCAACCTGCCTGGCTGCAGGTGAGCGTCTCAGCCTCTTCTGTGCCTGCGAGCTAAGAATCTATAGATCTCTGAGTCTATCTGTCCGCCTCTGTCTCCTCCGCAGTCAGGTTTGTCTCTTAGACCCAGCTCTAATCAACATGCTGTCTCCTCCGATCCCCCGAGCTTTTTTCGCCGGCTTGTTCCTGTGTCCTCTCTGTCTCCTCTGATGCCTTTCGTCCCGTCTCTGCAGTCCCGAGCTCAGCACGAGGTACCGAGGCGCTCGCACACTGGCACCACAGCTGGAGAGAAAAACAGAGACAGAGGGAGAAACTCTGTGAATAAAATCATGAGATACCCAAAACAACAGGCGAGATATATCACTCGGTGCTGAGAATTTGGACAAAAACAGATTTTGTGGGGGTTTTCATTTTGGAAAAATATATTTTAAAAGATCAAACTCCTGGTTATTAAACCTTGTAACAGGCCTAGTGATTCAATTATTTTATTAAATGCAACTCTGTCAGATAGAAAATCAGACAAGTTGTCAGATAAGTTGATGACTTACGGAGTGAGCAGCCCTTTTATTCTTTTAAGTTGCTCAGAGTTCTCTTAATGCTAATCAAAATACACATTTAAACCATAATTCTTATTTAGCTTTGATATGGAAGGACTACAGAGTTGACATGTTATGGCTGAGACATCTCATAGCATATTATTTAATTTAAGCTTTATATATTTTTTTATTTCTAAACTTGCTCTGTGCCAGAAAACACCCTCCCACCCAAGAATTCACAACTTCAAACAATTTAAAAATGTGTTGAAAGTCTTCAAAATCTAAACCTAACAAAACCCACTGATAACGTAGATATAAAAATGTGATATTATAATCATCTTTGTTTCAAAATAGATTTTTTTTTAAATGAAAATATTGGCCCTTTAAAGTTGTGTCTCAGATTTCTTTCCATCAACTCAGATTTTCAGATTTTCACAAAAAACATGATTTAATCAGGCATAAAAAGGTTGAGCTATACCCTAAGGACCCCTGTCTCTCTTCCTGGTTTAAAAAAAGCCGGGGAAACTGCTCCAGTACTGGTAAACTTTCTATTTTTTGGCAAACCTATTAAACAATATTGCTGTCAGATGTGTCTCAACCATAACATGTCAACTCTGTAGCCCTTCTAAATCAAAGCTAAGTAAGAATTATGGTTTAAACATGAGTATTTTGGTTGGCATTAAGAGAACTCTGAGCAACTTTAAAAAATAAAACGGCTGCTCACTACGACTATGCTGTGAAATGAAAAATGTAACATTTTGTCAACTCTGTAAGACATCAACTCCATCCAGATTTTCCATCTGAAGGGAGTTAACATCCACACTTAATGTTGACTTTAATCAGTAGGACATTGGCCAGTTAGCTTAATAGACAAGAGTTTGATCTTTTAAAATACATTTTCCAGCATGACAGAAGAGGAAAAAACCCTTCAAAATACTGTTTTGTCCCCATTCTCAAAAATGAGTGATACATAAGTCTTTACGGAATCATTTTTCACCAAAATTTGCAATTTGAGTGTCGGTGTTAGTCATTTTGAAAGTTTTTCTTGGGGAGAACATGTTTTGTCCCAGTTCTCAAGAATGGATGCAACCCGAGCAAAACGCAGCCAGGGCGAAGTGCTGGCCCGCGATGACCAGTTGAGAAAAGTGCACAAAAACAACACTCATCCACGTCCACCCACGCACACACTCACTCACTCACAAACACACACAGGCACGCACAGCAGAGGACAAGCCGAGCCGGAGCGTGTGTGTGTGTGTGTGTGTGT
>JAJHUR010110506.1:0-11740 GCA_027495735.1 Lutjanus campechanus | reverse complement strand
TGTCTTGGACATCAAAATGTTTCCTGAATTGTACAAGAATTCTCAGAGAATGCCTGATTACAGGGCTGATATTAGAGATGGCTGACGGTAAAGGCATTGCCGCCCCGATTACGGCTGGTAAGGAGATAGAGCCACAAAGATGTGTCTCCATCCTTACCCAGGTAGGACAATTCTTGTCTAAATGGTAGTAATTCCAGTATGAGACACATTGCAAATTGACTGCCCAGTAATAGTATCTGAAATTTGGGAGGGCCATTCCGCCATCCTTCTTTGTTCTTTGTAGATACTCTTTACGTAAACGAGGCTGTTTGCCGTTCCAAATATATGATGATATTATTGAGTCTATTTGTTTGAAAAAGGAACCTGGGATAAATACAGGCAGACACTGGAACAAATACAAATACTTGGGGAGCACAGTCATCTTTATAGCGTTCACTCTCCCCATGAGTGAGATGGGAAGAGGGGACCAATTGGCCAAATCCTGTTTGGTTTGTGCTATCAATTTCCCAAAATTTTGTTTGAAGAGGTCTACAAAGTGTTTTGTGACTGTAATCCCAAGGTAGGAAAAGCTATCAGCAGTTATACTGAAAGGCAATGTGATGTTCTCCAGTGTTGCGATGTCCAGATTTAGTGGGAACAGTCCACTTTTTTGCAAATTCAGTTTATAGCCAGCTATCTCCCCAAATCGTTGTAATAAATTGAGGACTGCAGGAATAGCCATCTCAGCTTGGGATATGTACAGGAGGAGGTCATCGGCAAAGAGGGATACCTTATGTTCTATGTTACCTCTAGTTATTCCTGGTATGGAGTTGTTTGATCTAATAGCCAAGGCCAGGGGCTCAATGGCTAGCACAAATAATAAAGGGCTCAGGGGGCATCCCTGGCGGGTTCCACGGTGTAAAGCAAAGGGTTTTGAGTAAAGGTTATTCGTCAGGACCATCGCTGAAGGGCTGGAATATAAGAGTTTAACCCAGGAGATGAACATTTTCCCAAATCCAAATTTCTCTAAGGTCACAAAGAGATATTCCCATTCTACCCTATCGAATGCCTTCTCAGCATCCATAGAGAGGAGACATTCAGATTTGTTTTGACAAGGGGTATAGATGATGTTCAGCAAACGGCGAAGAAATATCTTTTCTTATCTTATTAAAACAGTTTAATTTTTGCACATCAAATCATGACAAATCAGGTTCAAAACTCACAGTGACCAGTTTTTGAGATATAATTATTTTTCAGTTTCTGCAAACTTAAAAATTCACGTTTATCTAAAGAAGAGACGTAAATTATCTCAACTTCAGATTATTTCTATGCAAAATGTTTTTATTTAATTTCAAAACTTAAGAGTCTGAGTTAGACTCAAAACTCACAAATCTATTATAGTAAATGGGCTTGAAATTATTTGCTTTTTTTTACAGTGTTATAGCTGTATTTAATTTTCTTTCTTTATGTGAAAGTTTCCATCTTTTCTCCCTAAATCTGCATCAGTGGGTGAGAGTAGCAGAGATGGTGACAGATTAACCTGCATGTGACTGCTTTTCCTACTTTCTTCACAGTATTTTAGATTTTAGTGTCCTAGTGGTTTTGAAACTAGAACCAATCAAAATGTGGGATATTATCTCCATTTGTGGGACAGTGGGACAAGGGATAAAAATGCTGTGCTGTCCCACATAAAGTGGGACAAGTGGTCAGACTAGTTCAGGCCAATGGACTTCAAATAACTAATAAGAATTACTTCTCCAGTAAGTTATAAAAACTTTCTTAAAGGAGAAAGACGATAGTTTCCGTCCTCAGAAACAGATTTATAAAGTGGTGTAGAGATGTTTTAAAGAGACAGGAAGACTTAAATTAATCCTAAACTCGGAAATTCTTAAAATACAACGTATTCTTCCATAAATATTATGAGAAAAATGTTTATATATCTGAAGAATATATACAAGAACACACAATACTAAAATTAAAAATATACAAGAGTAACACACCAGGAAACAAATCTAAAAATGTGTGCATACAAACAATCAGTCAAACTGGTTCAAATGACAGTAACTGAGGGGAATAATAATGAAATCAAGAAGTAATATCATAAATCAATATACAGGAGAAAAAGAGTAAAAACAATAGAAATAAGTAAATAATAATACTCTTTTATACTCCTTAGGTAAACATCTCTGAGTAAATATTAGCATAAATAACTTTTGCTCTCCCAGTAAGTTTCATTAGAAAATAAAATCTTTAAAATATAAACAGAAGATAGTTTCACTCCTCAAACTGGTTTAGATATTATTTTACATTTGAACATTTTTTGTGTTTTAAAGACAACTGTGTCAGAAGAAGGGGAAGGAATATTTTATTTTTCCCTTTTGGGGAAATTCTATGATACATTTTTACTTAACTGTTATTTTACATACAGGCCTGAAATACACACGCACACACACACACACACACACACACACGTACACACACCTGCACACATGTATGAATAAAGAGACGTCAGAGTGAGGCTGCGTCCAACTTTACCACCAAAGGTTTTGTTTCCTCACATCAGACAAAGTCCTCGGCTGATCTTCTTCTTCTTCTCCTCTGCAGGACTTTGTTTACACCGGCGTCATCGCTGTGCTCTTCCTCATCGCCTCCATCGTTTTTGCTTCAGACAACGGCGACACGACGATGGAGAGAAGTGCTGTGGTGAGAAAACACCAGCCTGCTGCAGCTGATACAGCTGTCCTCTCCTACCTCCTTCACTTTCTGCATCCTTCTTCTCCTACCTCCTACTTCACTTTCTCCTGATTTCCTTTCCTACCTCCTCCTTTTCTTCTTCATCGCCTTCGTTAGTTCTTACCTCCTCCTCTTCTTCTCTATTTCCTTTTTTCCTTTACTACTTCCTCTTCTTCTCCTCCTTTCCTTTACTCTCTTTCTTCACTTCTACCTGCTTTCCTTTCCTAACTCCTTATTTCTTTTCCTACCTTCTCTTCTTCTTTACCTCCTCCTTTACTTTCCTATCTCATCTTCTTCTCTACCTCTTCGTCTCCTTTCTGTCCTCCTTGTTTCCTCTCCAACTTCCTTCTTTTTTTAACCTTAATATTCTCATTTTCTTACAGTATCTGTCTCCTCCTTCCCTTCCTTCTTCCCTTCTTTCCTTTCCTGAAACAGCTGAACGTTCTCTCAGAGTTAATGTATTGTTTGTTCGTCCTCTCCTCCTCCAGGCGTTTGGCTTCTTGGCGACGGCGCTGTTTTTCTTGGACCTCGGCTTGTTCGTGAAGAACAGCGGGTTTCCCTTTAAGAAGGACGGGAAGCCGACATCCAGTAACGGTGTCCCGGCGGCGGCGCCTCAACCAGAGACAGAGAAACTCAACACGCCCGCCAACGGAGCAGAATAAGTCTGTTCTTATGTCCATATGTGTGTATTTGTACACGGCACTCAGAGGTCAGAGATTATTTTACGCACTATTCCTTTAACATGACGACAGGAGGCGGAGCTCCAGTGCACGACAGTAAAGTCATTTTAAATCCTGTTTTTTAGCCGTTGTTTCCCACCGCTGAGGATACTCTGTGCTGTGATTATTAGTGTAATCAATCTTCCAATAATGAATCAATCAGAGTGCAGAGCGTCCAGCAGTGTGTGTTCTGTTTGAGTTTAAAGAAACAGGACACTGATGTTTTTAGAAAACATTTAAAAACAAAGAAAGAACAGAGACACTAAAACCACTAAATCTCCTGCTGTAAAGTTTATTTTTTAAGATTTTAAACAATGCAATGATTTTTTTTTTACTGCATATCATGAAATGTTTTGACTAATTACGTCTAATTTGACGTCTCGCATCAAATACTGTGTCAATAAAATCCCATGATTGGCTGAATTTTAAAGGTTTTTAAGGGATAGATTCATAGTCAGTGTATCACCTACAGTAGATGGAGGTCGACAGTTTGGAGAAGCAGCAGGAGTACCAGTGTAGGAAGTCAAGCAATGTCCTGCTGTGGACAGTCAGCAGACACCTAAATAAAATCACACTGTAGTGTACACTTTATTCAGAATGTATTCACCACTTTAACTTGCTGCTGGACAGACTCTTCTGACAGGAAACCATCGTGATATATGTCAAATATCGCTCTCTCCAAACCAACCAAACTCCATTGACAAAAACAGGAGTTGCTGGTCTGCTGCTGCCTTCATCTGTTAGTTGGGCTTGTCAGTGTTTAAAAAAAACAGTTCAGATTCACAGAAGAAACACAAACAAACTAAAAGAGTGAGGCAGCGGCAGACCAACAACTCCTGCGTTCTACACAAGTAAAACTACAGATTCTCCTTATGGAGTCTGGTGGCCTGGGAGAGTGAGATATTTAGCTTGTAGGATGGTGGTTTCCTGTCAGAAAAGTCTGTCTGACAGGAAGATGAAGTGGTGAAAACATTTGAAATATGGCTTTTAAAGTGTATGGTAAATTGAGAATATTTTCACTACTTCACCTTTCTGTCAGACGAACTTTTCTGACGGGAAACCGGCGTTGTGTTCGTTTAGTATCGCTCTCTCCAAACCAACCAAACTCCACTGAGAAAATAAAGTAATTTTACCTCCCAGAACACAGGAGTTGCTGGTCTTCAGCTGCCTCGATCTGTTAGTTTGTTTCTGATATTTTGTGACTTCAGTGTTTTAAAGGGTTCAGATTCACTGAAGTTACACAGTCACTGTACTTTAATGTAAAAAATCTAAACGCTCTGGCTTGTATTTCTTTAAATATATCACAACCATCTTGATACACCGCTCGAAACGGTTTGGTTTAGACACCAAAACTCTTTGAGAAGGTTTACAGAAAGATTTTGGGGTGGGTAAACATGGGGTCCGTGGTCCAAATTGTGTCAGTTTAAAGGTCCTTGATGTGAGAAAGTTTGGGAACCACTGGTCCAAAACATTGACTGTAAATAAAGATGGACACCACATCTCCTCTTCCTCCCACGGTGCAAAAATGAGTCCAAAATATTGCGGATACAAACTCTGTCCTCTTGTTCACATCAAATAACTAAATAAAACCAAACTGATGAGATTATTGAACAAACATAAGAACATAAGATAAGAACTACCTAAAATGACAGAAGCATTTATTTGACGTGTACTTTGAATTTATGTTTGATCCATGTCCCATCTGCAAACATGGAGGGGGCGGGGTTTATGACCTATACTGCAGCCAGCCACCAGGGGGCCGTCCAGATGTTCTGGACTCACTTTAGGGGAGCTGTTATGTCGCCCATCTTTATTACATCTTTGTCCGACCTTTATCTGAAGTAGGGCTGTCACTTTTTCAAAAAAAATCAAGTTTGAACAAATTAAAAAAAAATCGATAAATTCAAATTAACCCTAACCCACACGCTGCTTCTGCTTCTTCGTGATTGTCCGCTCAGGACGGCTTTGCTCGCTGTTGTCCTGCATTTCCGTAGCAGAACAACACATTAACATTAGCTTTGTTTAGTGACAGGTCAACGTGATGGTGAATTCTTAGAGCGCCCTCTGTTGGATCACAAGGCAAACTACATCAAATCATCTGATGCACCTTTAGAGAGACAAACAGGTAATTCCAGCTCGAACATGAACGTTTCACCTCATGTTCGAAACTCGAATAAAAAGTGGCAGCCCTAATCTGAAGCAGTCTCATGTTTGAGAGCGTCCTGTATTTCTTACTTCTCCTGTTTCATAAGTTTATCTCTAAAAGCTAAATGTGTGTTTTTGATATTGTTTTATATTCTCTTCAACGTTTGCCAATTTTAGAAGATTTTTGTGGTTCATTTGAGTTTTGATTTTAAAGGCTCATCTCCTTCAGTCTGTCCATCAAACTCTGCTTTCTGTCCCGCTGATTTTAACACTTAGTCTTAATCACTTTGTGCCTTTAAATTTAATCTTTTATGAAGGAAATTATGCTTTTGTGTTTTGTCAAATATAAAAACTTTTTGAATATGAATGATTGTGTGAAGAAAAAGTGATCAGCTGTTTATTATCCTGTCTGGATTTTATTGATTTCAAATTTTGTCTGAAGGTCATTTGATTTTTTTTTTCCTGTTATTGACCAAAATAATTAAAGGAATTCTTCACCCAAACTGACACAAAATATTTGAATCTGTTCGAGGTTTAGGATTCTGCTCTCATGAATTAAGACTTTCACAAACTATTTAATGTAGGATCATAATCATCGATGGGTTGTTTATTAAATTAAGAATGTGAGCACAAAAATATTAAAGGCCTTTAAACTCTCCTACAGCAGCAAGACCTCACAGACCTGATTGTTTTATGTCTCTTTGTGGTATTTTTGTGGCCCTGGACCCCTCAGGCTCCTGGACCCCTCGGGCCCCTCAGGCTCCTCGAGTTAGGAAAACAAAATTATAATGTCTGGGTGAAATATTCCTTTAATATTTTGGATGTAATTGCCACCTGAGGAGTTAAACGTCACATCAGTCACATTAATACGTTTGAAAGATGATTTTCTCTCATATTTTAATTTTTATGCCCATAAAATGAAGCGGACTGCAAGTTAAAAACAAAGACGACTAACCACCATTTTCTTCTTCATGTGTGTCATTTTTTCCAAATGCTTAAAGGTGAAAAGTGTTTTATTATTTTTACACGAGTGGTCTCATATTTCTAAGATATGATATTTTCATTGTGTCCAAATTCCAAAATTTCAGGAGAGAATTTTTTAATAAAAATGAAAACTAATTTTGCAGATCAGCAAATTTAAAACTGTTTCACAGAAATGAAATCAAAGAAGACGCAAACTCACGTAAGCAACTCAGAATCATAGGATGAAGTTTCAGAGCTGTCGGACGGTCAAAAAATAAATAAATTAATATCCAGAGCTTTGGGATGCACAAACAAAATCTGAATTTCCAAGATTAAATATTCAAGTTTATACCTCAAATATTCAATCTTAGAAATTCTGAGTTTGTTCTTATTCTTAATCTTAAAGTCACAAAAAAAAGAAAAACTTGTTTTGTTTGTTTTTTGTCAGAGAACCTCATCACAACAATCCTGAAGAGGAACCAACCTCACTAAGTGAAGCAATTTACTTCTTTGACAAAAACAAAACAAAACACTTTCCAAGTTTTTTTTCATAAATTTATGACTTTAATGTAAAAGTCTGAGTTTTTTAATGTATAACTTAATAATCAGAGAATATGTGAGTATTTTTCTCGCAAATTTGTGAGGTGTTTTTTTTACCACTTTAATCTCAGAGAATGTCTGAGTTTTTTTCTTGTAAATGTGCAACTTTAATCTCAAAAATTGAGCAGTTTTTTTTTCTCAGAATATTACCCCCATCGGCCGGCTGTGTAATATTTTAATACAATAAACATAAATTAGTGACACTGAGTCATAATTTCGACACATTAATCTTAAAGTTGTTTATTTGTTTCAGTCGTCTGTCCGGACAGGAGGGTCCTTAAAATAATCTGTTAAACATGAAACATCAGGACTCCTGTCACAGATTAAAACCACACAAACCATCAGGAGTTTTTATCTGAGGGTTTTTTTTATATCCACTTTTGACAATCATACAATACATGAATAATTAATCGTGGGATACACTGGAAAAGGTATTAAAAATAAGAAATATTTTCTTATTCAAGTCAGTCAGACAATCCAGTAATTTGTTTTTAGATCAGCATGATGAACTTTAATGTTCAGGACCAAGTAAAGTCTATTTTTGGAGATTTTTGTAATATATATTTGTCCATGATAATCTTCTATTTCTGTGCCTGTAAAAGAAATTAGTTTTCTATCCATGAACATCAAACACAAATTACTGTATGAAGCTACAGTTGAAATTTCACTTTGACAATTAAAATTGCTGCAATTTCATACCTGAGATGATCATTGTATTATTCTGTCGTTAATAAACAGATTTTCAAAAAAATAAACGAGCTCTTTTTTTTTCAGTATTTCTATAATATTTAACCACACATCAGTTTGAATTACTTGCTGTAGTTCTTTGTGTCCTTTGTGCCCCCCTTTTACTATAAAGAAGTAAAACATTCTGAAAACACTCACAAGGTTAATTAATTACTGCAATCTTGGGCCGCAATGGACCCTTTTGCAGGCCAGGTCTGGTTCGCGGGCCTTATGTTTGACACCCCTGAATGAGTATACTGCATAATGGTCACAGAGGACATTTTCTACATTATTAACGTTACTTACTTAAGTGATTTTTTTAAATGCAGGGTTTTTACTTTAGTATTTTACAGTCTGGTAGTTGTACGTTTTGAATTTGAATACTTCCTCCATCTATTTTCTTCTTCTCTTCACCACCACTTACAATTGTGTTTCTTCAAATTGGTGAAACAGCGCCCCCCCTGGATTGTAGCAGCTGGTAAACGGCAGTTTGTGCGGTCAAAGGTGGTATTACATCCCACCGGAGTCCACCGGAGAGAAGCAAGTGAAGAAGGCGATTAAAACAAACGTTCGTATGTGGTCAAACTGCGACAGGTTTTTGGGAAAGAACCCGTGAAGTCTAAAGTTAGTTGGACTCTGGTCTCAAGCCAACTAATTATAGGAAGCTAACAACTATTTTAAATGAAACAAACAGAGTTAGCTTGTTTTTCTGAGAGTACAAGCTAACGAATGTTTGTTAGAGTGGTTAGCTAACCATAGATACATATCTATGGTTAGCTAACAGCGATGGCGGGATTTAACAAACAAAATGGCGGCACAGCGGGGAATCATTATGGATATTGAGCCGTTTACCTTCATGAAGGAAAAGACAACGGACTCCTAATGACGTGAGTAAAATAAACGTCTGTCTGTCTGTCTGCTGCTTCACTGGTATTTCCTGTTAGCTTATACTTTGGGCCATCCTAGCTGAGAAGCAGCACTCCCAAGCACCATTTGGTCTCAGAGGGACCAAAACCCCTGTCGAAATGATAAATAAAAGGGTAATTAATATATTTGTAATATAGTTGTGTCCTCAAATAGGGAGAGATATAGCAAAATTCGGTTCTGGGGCTTGTTCCCAGTCTGTTTTAAAATTTTGTCCACAACTTCCCCAAAAAGAATTTAAAAAAAAAACACGGCGGTTCCAATTCCTTCCTTATGATATTGTTAGTTATGTAATTAATGTCATCTGCAGAAAAAAACAGATCACCATTATTATATTTTTTCTGAGGTATCCTTAGATGAAAATTTAATGTCAGCCTCAGCCCAGGGCTGCAACTAACGATTATTTTCATAGCTGATTAATCGGCTGATTATTTTCTCGATTAATATTTATTTACGAAAATGGTGAAAAATGTTGATCAGTGTTCCCCAAAGTCCAAGATGACATCCCCAAATGTTTTGTTGTGTCCACAACCCCAAAATATTCAGTTTACTGTCATAGATGACCAAAGAAACTTTCACATTCCACAGAAGCTACAATCAGAGAATTTGGACTTTTCAGAATGATTTATCAATCATTAGAATAGTTGGTGATTAATTTAGTAATGATTACTCGATTACCGTCTCAGCTCTACTTTAGCCTAAGTTGTTTTATGCAGCAATTACATTTATACATTAATGAGTGCATTTCTTAAATGATACGTTTTTTTTTCACTGTCTGGTGATAAGGAGTCAACTGAAATAATGAAGTTAACCAGCTGAATCTTTTTACTTTTTATTTCGTTACAGAAATGAATGTTAAAAAACATAAAATGTCGAACAAAAAGTGAGTAAAAAAGAACAAACTATTTACTAAAACTGCTAAAAAACTAAACCAAAAAAAAGGTAGATGGTGAACTACAGTCATGTGACACCAGCATGTTTGATGTCCTGTAAATCACATGATGTACAGAGAGTTTCCTGTCTGATTAATCAGTCAGTCACCGCTGATCAGTATTAGAGCAGATGTGTTGCAGACAATGACTTCAGTCTGGCCTGGTTGGTCTGAACGTCACAGCTCCTCCACACAGTCTGGAGGCTGAAACACAAAACAGAGTTCAAACAGTCCAGATGAGATGAAGAAGACAAGCAGCTGACAGCCACAGTAGATCAAAGCTGATGAAAACTACTGTATTAAAGTAAGAATACACTCATAAAGCTGTCAGAATAGAGACAGTTTATTCATGAATACTTAAATCATTGTAGAGCTGCAATGATTAATAGATTAATTGATTATGAAGCAGGTATTAAATTAATCCCCAACTATTTCGAGAATCAATCGATTTAAGTAATTTTTTATGAAATAGGGGCAGAAATTCTCTGATTTCAGCTTCTTAAATATGAATATTTTCTGAACTCCTCTCTGAATATTTACTGCCAGGCCTCCCTTTTCTCCCCTCCTGTCTTCTGTCTCATTTTCTTGCCGTCTTCACTCTTGTCCTCTCCCTCCTCTCCTCTAACCCCCCCCCAATCACCACCACACACACACACACACACACACACACACACACGATGGAATCGTGTATTGGCGATCTGACTGTGGGCAAGATCGCCCAACTCTAGTTCTTTTCTTTAGAAATGTTTTGTAAAAGAGCTGCTGACGACAGCACAAACAGGAAATGACACTGTTTAATGACTGTGGTCATCCTCTGACAGGTTCCTGTTTTTGTACAACTTTATTTACTCACGAGAATGAAGAGATTTTATTATTAATCTTAATATTATTAATAGTTACCTGATGTCATTAGTATCTGTCATTCAAACATTACTTTTTAGATAAAAAGATGAAGGAGAATCAGTCTGTTCTCCAGCAGCAGCGGAGCTGAACACTCAAGACACCCTCCATTAAAACATGAAGGTTAAATGTATTAAAAACATTTTTCTGATGTTGTTGTCAGTGACTCACCTTCACCGTCACGTTCTTCATCTTTCTGCTGTTTCTGTTTTGCCAACATGTTCTGTAAAGATGGATGAGTTACACATCATTATAAATTACAAAAAAACAAAATTTACCTTGACAGTCAGTTTTAGTTTGGTTAATGGGAACCAGGAGGCTGCACTGAGGACATAATGTTAAGCAGAGCTGCAACAATTAATTGAGCTTTAATCAATTTTTAATTTATCGCCAACTATTTTGATAATTGCTTAATTGAGTAATCTTTTAGGGAAAAAAAAAAATCAGATTTCTGATTTCAGCTTCAGTAAAACTGAATATCTTTGAGTTGTGGACACATTAAGACCTTTGAGGATGTCATCTTGGGATCTGGGAAACACTGATCAACATTTTCTGACACTGATCAACGTTTTCTGACATTTTATTGGCAAACAACGATTAATTGAGAAAATATTGACTGATTGACTATGAAAATAATCATTAGTTGCAGCCCTAATGTTAAGTTAGCTGCAGCAGGATAGGACAGGTCAAATACTAGTTAAATACTAAAGTTGCTGTTTGATTACCATGGCAACAAACCATGCTTCAAAGTATTCAGTACAGCCTAGTGACACTTGATGGTACCTGAACAGTATTCTGTCAAATTAATGCAATGAATGAAACCCAAAAGTGTTAAATATAGATGTATGCCTTTTAGTTCCTGTTTTTTGCTGTTAAAATGAGAATACAGGTGTTTTACAGAACACAAACAGACACATGTTCAGTGTTTTCAGAAAGACTCTGTAGATGTTTTTAGATGAATCATGAAAAGTTGTACTGAGTAATGAAGACAGGCACACCAAAGAGCAGAAAGCAGACTTTTCTATATTTGGTTGTTGTTGGTGAAAGTTACCTTTTGATGATGATGGATGTGACGATGATGATGAGCACAGTGTGCAGAGCGAAGAGAACCAGACGAACA
>JAJHUR010110505.1:0-10852 GCA_027495735.1 Lutjanus campechanus | reverse complement strand
AGACGTGGAGCAGGACTCTGTAAGACGGGGAGCAGGACTCTGTAAGACATGGAGCAGGACTCTGTAAGACGGGGAGCAGGACTCTGTAAGACGAGGAGCAGGACTCTGTAAGACGGGGAGCAGGACTCTGTAAGACGTGGAGCAGGACTCTGTAAGACAAGGAGCAGGAATCTGTAAGACGGGGAGCAGGACTCTGTAAGATAAGGAGCAGGAATCTGTAAGATGGGGAGCAGGACTCTGTAAGATAAGGAGCAGGAATCTGTAAGATGAAAGAAATCTATCTGTATCTGTGTTACATTTAAAAAAGGGTTTTTCTTGAGGAATTTTCTGCTAAGAGACATATTTGGAGTCTGGTGCAGCCAATCCAGCACGACCTCCTCTCTCTGTGGACTCCTGCCACTAGAGGGCGCTGCCTCTTGGACACAAACAGAACAGACCGTCTCAAACAGGAGAAACACTTGTTATCAGGTTCTAAAGTGGTTGAACAATAATCCTAAAAGTTCAACAAATCAAATGTAACACAGTTTGTGCTCTCTGCTCTCTAGTGTCTGTTTTTGTGTTTCTGTGTCTTTTCGAGCATCAGATGTGAGATTCACATGAGAATAACTCAGAGTGAGTGATGTCATCATCTGTGGATTAAACCATAATGTGACGGGGGGGCGGGGGGATTACAGGCTGCACTGAAAAGTGAATTAAACCAGCACTTACATAAGAAGATTAACTCCAGAGTTCAACCAGCTCACCAAACACACACTTAAAGGGACAGTTCACCCAAAAATGAAAATTCAGTCATTGCCTACTCACCCTCATGCCGACTGAAGGTCAGGTTCAGTTTTTTTACGTTTGAATATGTGTCTGCAACATGTTTCAGAAAAGATGTTACAGGAGCAACAAAAGACTGGTCACCTTAAACTGTGTGAAACACTGATCAACATTTTCTGACATTTTATGGACCAAACAATGAATCAGTTAGTGGAAAAATTATTGCCAGATGGACGAGATTGTGACAGGATTCATATTTTATGATTTGCAAAAACTTTTCAACTTGTATTCAGTTGAATACAGTACTAAGACAATTTATATACAGTATATATATATATATAATAGTTTCTTCAGGTTGCCGACTCTGAGGCGGTTGTTTGTTTGTTCACATCTCTGGTGATGATGAAGTTATAAACTTCTCTTCAGCATGAGACTGATGGTGAAATATAGGAAGTCTGAGAGGCTGATATCCTAAAATCTGCTTCAAAACGTGTAGAGTTCTGATAAGTTCAGTTCTGAGAAGCTTTTATCTCATCATTAGTATTTGGCTGATGATGAGATAACAGGAAGAAGAGGAAACAACATCTTGTTGGCACAGTAACAGATGAAGTGAGCAGACTGATGGTCGGTGTGGACATGGAGCGTCTGCTGATGGTGTTTCTGCTGCTGTGGAGCTCAGGTACGACTCTGCTTTATTAAAGTGTGAACATTACCCAAACCAAACTAAAGAGCTTCCCTGTTTCACACTTTATATCCTGTCATGTAGAATTCAATTCTGCTCATTCGCTCTAATTTCTCATCTTCTCCCTGTTGCCTGTTGGCGGGTTTTTCTCTTTCATCTCTTTCGTCTTTCATCTTTTAGATTTCTTTGGAAAGGTAACGTCTTATTTATAAAGTATGAAAATGTGATTTTGGAAGGTGAGGTTGTATATTTTTGACAGAGACACCTTCATCTGTAACTGTCTGATTATATCAGATCAGCTGTTTTAAGTCTGAACGTTCAGAGTCGGTTTGATTGTTGGATTTTTACTCATGTTGTTCTTTATAATCGTGTATCCTGACTTACAGAAGTCTGTTTGTTTTTGTTCAGTTTTTATCATGAGAAATGTAAATGTTTGTATTGTTACGTTGTTTTTGTCTTGTTCCGTAACAAACCTGTTTTGAAAGTTAAAAGTTTCAGTAGAAAGTACAGATATTTGTGTTCAAATCTAGTGTGCAAAAGTTGTCAGAAAAAGTACATATACCTGAAACAGTAACAAAGTATTTGTACTTTCCATCTCTGGTAACAAATAAATAATCAGCCTCTGCACGTGTCTATAGGACGAGCAGGTATAAAATACATAAAATACACTGATATTGATCACGGAAAGCAGTTATCATAGCATCAGCATCTAGCTGTATTGCTGCTAGAAGGGGGCGTGGCCTTGGTGACTGGTTCAGTGACTGTCTGATGTATCTGATGCTGCGTTCAAGGCAACTCAGAAGTCGTTAATTTCCAACCTCCTACTAGAAAAACCACAATAAAACAGATCCTACTGATCCATCTCCTTCATGAAGCAGTTCTCTGATGTCACTCAACCATGGCAGCATGAAGCCTAAAATAATTCAGACTATCATATAATAAAACCTGCTCTGCATGTAAACTGATGTCTTAATATATCATCAGTGTCTGTTCCTCCTCTGGAGGCTGCGCTGCTGACGGTTCAAACTAATCAACTCTTGACACTGAAACTCTTCATATTGTCACATTCAGCCATGTGTTTTTTAACTTTGTTCTCCTGAACGCCTTCAGGTCAGAAGCTGGAAAATTCAAGTGGGGAAATTTGACCTCTGACCTTGTTTCGAATGACGGCTGCAGACATGTTCAGAGAATAAAAATCTAAAATCTGGAGCTCTGAGCTGCTCTAAAGCCGGACAGTGTTTGTTCAGTTCACAGCTCAGCTCCAATCAAAATGCTTCTTCTCTGGTTTTCTCCGCAGGACTCCAGGCTGAAGGACAACACACCAACACAGGTTACACAGAACATAAGAGACTGTTATTCACATCCTGTTTCCTGCTAAAAGTGAAAGTTTCCTCTTTTTTCACTACAGCTGAGGATTTATTTTACCAAAAACCACCATGATAGCTGATAGTTTGAAATATGCTTGAAAATAACAAACCCAGAATGAATCAGGAACAACTCCTCAACCAATCAAATGAAGATGTAATTAAGGAAAAATAAATATAGTGAATAATCTCAGTCATAAGTAATAAGCTCAGTTGCTAGTATACAGCCCATGTTCGAGGCTATCAGTCCTCACGATGAATTCTGATAAATATTGCAGTTTAATGCTGTACAGTCAGAAGAATGGAGAATACAAGAGCCTAAATGCCTGAAGAGGTCCGCAAAGAAAAAGCTCAAAACTTCGGCTGTTTTATGTTTTATTAAGTATTAGCAAGTCTTCATCTCCTCCCACCATCAAAACCCAGTGGGTTCACTTTATTTTTGATGGAAATGTCCCCACAAGACACAGAAAATATCAGTGTGCTAACTATTTCATTATGCTTTATCAACGAGTCAAACCGTGTCACACTATTACTGCTGTTATTGCACTGAGATGGACCTACTCTGGAGTGGGGCCAAAGCAAGCCCGACCCGCCTCCAAGCAGGCTGCGGACATTTCTAAAAGTCTCTTTATGTTCATCTCTCAGTATCTTTGTAGCTTCTAACTGAACTTCTGAGCTCTGAAATGTAGTTTCTCTCCTGTGTCGCTGTTTGTACTATCAGGTATCTGCTTTATTTTACTGTTTCATATTTGCTTCCAGCTGCGTCGGAGTCACATTACATTGAAATAATGAAACACATAGGAGACTTTTATTTTGAAGAAATTAAGGAACGTGTGTTTATCCCAGAGACGTATATAAACGGTTTATCCACCACTTTAAAGTCGCTCGACTCGAGCCTCCTTCGAGCTCGTCATCAGGTAAAAGACACACTTTTACGCAGGTAGCCCTGTTGTCATGGAAACACAAACCCCTGCTGCGCTGTGCTGACGGGCCGAGTCAAACTGAGTCGAACCAGGTCAGCTGTGTGTGGAAAAGGGCCAAATGATGGCTTGATACCAGCTGTCAGCTGTGACCCAGTTTCAAACATGGAAGTTGTACATATTCCCACGTTTTATGTTGTTTGACTAACAGTGCGTTCAGACTGGAATTTTTGCCTCGCATTACTCGCGCGAATTTGGCCGCGTAGTTGTTGAATTTAATTGTGTGAGTAAACAACTCGCGAATATTCGCCCAAAATGAAGGGGAGCAGCTACCGGCTATAAATTTTAACCACTTAATGCTCCAACAGTTTGACTCTGTGTCCTCCCACATGTCCAGGTGAGCAGGAAGGTTTCGGCTGGACTCCAGTCACTTCCAGTGAGGCTGACTTCTTCCCCACCCCGCTGACATCATCCCATCAAGGTACAGACTATAGAGCCCCCTTGTGGCCAGATGCACCACATGCCGATTATTCCAATTATTAGTCAGAAACCACAAAATAGGTGGATGGCATGTACACAGAATAATTTCAGAAATTGAAAAAATATTACCACTGTACCTCGACAAATTAAACTACATCCAGTTCCATCTACAACTAACATGACTTTAATTAATGTCAGATCACTCACCAGCACCTCGCTGAAACATAAAGGGTGCAGTTATACTGTTACAGTATACCACCCTCCACAGCTGTGGACAGGTTTTCAGAACTTTTGTCCCTCATTATCACCAGCTATGATAGAATAATTGTAAATGGTGATATTAATATCCACATTAATAAACTTTGATTATTGGCAGGCTAGAGCTCCTACTCTCCTCCTCCTCCTCTCCTGGCTGAAGAAGGTCTTTATTTCATTGCTTCTCCTTCCTTGACTTTGATTATCTTCTGTCACATGTCTTGTTTTTTATTATTAGTTTCTACATTATTTTGTTTGCATACTAAAATATGCACATTTTTATAATAAAGTTTAATTAATCATTGTTTCTTCAGCTCAGCTGTCATTTTTAATATATTTGTCTGTGTCATCAACATGAATGTGCATCGTCTACGCTTGTTGTAGTTTTATTACAACAGGTGGAATTATTTAGGACGTAGTATTATGATCATGTTAGCATTTAGCTCAGAGATCCACTGTGACTCTCAGAGCTGCTAGCATGGCGCTGAGTCTGACTTCTGTGTATTTCTGAATACTGAACCTCACAATCATCTGTTTCCTGCAGGTCCTCAGTGTAAAACCACAGACGAGGCTGACATCATAATGTTGGTGGACGACTCCGGGAGCATCGCCAATACAGATTTTCACACCTCCCTGTCGTTTGTTACCAGAATAATCAGCGTCTTTCCCATCGGCCCAGACAGAGTCCAGATCGGTAATGAATTTACTACGACTGTGATTCAAACTGCTGCTCTGAGTTTACGTTTATCTGTATGATACCTGTCAAAAAGTGTGTGAGCGCCTGGTTGAGTTAATCAACCACCAATCCTCCAATCCTCCAACCAACCATCCACCAATCCACTGTGTTTTGTTGTTAGCATGGTTGTTAGCTGTACACGAGCAATCCCAGTCTGTCGGCCAATCAAAGGCTGTCTTCCTGACTTGTCGACCAATCAGAAGCTGTGTGAGCATGTGTGTGGCAGCTCTGATCTCATTGCACAGTGGAATAACATGAGATTTACAGCAGCTCTCTGAGACAATAAGTAGAAATGCAGAAATGTAATAAAAATTGTGTAGGTTGTTTTTGCATGTGGATAATTTTTTTTAATTCTGTGTGATGCAGATGATTTGTTCATTTAGTTTTCTTTCTTTGGTTTATTTTATCGCATTACTTTTATTTTTATATTTTATTTCTATTACACTGAATATTACACTCTTTAGAATGCATTTAGTTTGTGTGTTATTATTAGACTACATTTATTTTTTAATCAACTGATTGGATATTGTTAACATATTCTACTCTGTAATACTTTCATATGAAAAAATAGCTTAATACTTGTAAGGTCATACTTAGAATTATCAACACGCATGTCTGCTTTCTGATTGGGTCATGTGAGAAAGAAAAGTTTGTAAATGTGGAGCCAGGAACAGTTTTAAAGATTTCTTGGTGTTTCTGTTCAAATGAAGAAAAACCATCACAGAACAACAACAACACATGTGGATCAGTGTGTGTTTGATGTCTCACACATCGCTGTGTGTTTTCTGCAGGTCTGGTTCTGTACAGTAACGTCCAAACCACAGTGTGGGACCTGAACTCCCATCGGAACAAACACTCCCTGCTGGATGCCATAAGCACAGTGACGCACAATGGAGGAGGCACCAATACAGGTGATTTAACTATGAGGAACAATTAGTCTCAAAATGGTCATAAATACATATTACTTGATCTATAAACTAAAAAGAATAAGATGTTTACAATCATTTGTTTGTAATTTTTGGTATTTACAAATATCAAATATCAAGATTTTAAACTTAAACTTAACAGAACTTTTGAAAAGCTCCGTGTTCAATATCTAAAAATATTTGTCTCATTCTTTTACCAGATTGTTGAATATATGTTTGCACAGACGTCCTGATACAACAAAAGAATATGACAAATGTTTTTAGGTATTTGTACAAATGATTTAATGTATTTATTCAGGTTGTGATGTGTGAATTTGAAAAATGTTTTACATACAGTATGTTCATTTGTGTTTTTGTGTTTCATTTGGGTATTTGTGTGTTGATTCCTCTTTATTAATGTCATACAGGAGAAGCTCTACACTACGTCCTCCATCACAGCTTCAGACCAGATGTGGGAATGCGCGCAGACTCCAGAAAAATTGTTGTCTTGATCACTGATGGAGAGTCCCAGGACAACACAAAACCTCCCTCACAGGCTCTGAAGGCTGCTGGCATTGAGATCTACGTTATCGGTGACTGACTTTCAGTTTGAAAACAGCACAGCCTCAGAAAAGTTTGTAATGTGAGAAAAAATACACAACTTCACTACAAAGGAAATAAGCAACAATAATATGAAACAGAAAAAAACATCAGCTGGCAAATTATTACATGTGTTGTTAATATCAGTTAATGTCTTTATGTTATGAAAGTCAGGTGAATTAAACTAAGGGCTGATGCACCGATTTCAAATTTCTCGGCTGGTTCCAATTTTTTAAAAGTCTGACCTGCCAATTATGAGGAGCTGTTTGGAAACATCATCCAGCTCCTCTTAACACTGACAACATGCCAACATGTGTGTGTAAGTGTGTGTAGCTGTGAGCCACAGTGTTTAATATGACTGTGATGTTACTGTGACCATCATGTGGAGCATACATGTAAATGTGACTGGTACAGAAATGGATATCTGGCTGCTCAATCAGTGCATCACTAGTAAAAACACGGGACATGCTTCAGCAGATCAGTCAACAGCACATATGATTTAATTTGATTAAAGACCATCACTATTGTCTGTCAATTAAAGTTCAGTTTAAGCGTGACGAAACAGTAAATATTTTTTATTAGTTTGTCAAACAGAGTTTACTTATTTTTCTGCCTCATTTTTTGGGACAGTATTAACAGTGCATTTTTCTCTCAGGTGTGGCAGGTGCCAGTGTGACTGAGCTGAGGATCATTGCATCTGATCCTGATGAAACTCACCTGTACATGGGCGATAACTTCTCATTTCTCAAGGACATTGTCAGCATCTTTATCAACAACCTCTGTGTTAATATCTTTGGTAAGCAAAGAGTCCATCATTATCAAACCATGACACATGTTAGAACCACATCAGTCCACTGGTTTCAGAATCATCAACATATCAAAGTTTTAAAAGCCGTTATACACCAGCCAAGTTTTGGGCTCTGACAGTTACTTATCCTCGTCATACAAGGAACTTTAAGGTCCTCAACATCTTTCTTCTGAAGGCCTCCTCCATCTGTTCACCCCAGGAGCTGATTTCAACAAGGTCACTTCCCTCGCTGTTTTGGCCTGAGGGTGGTCTCTGTCATGGTATTTATCTTAGTCATCCTTTAGCTGCCAGTCCCGAGCGATGAAAAGAAGCCCACTGGATTATCTTGAGTGCTTCCCTTGACAAGTCCATCCTTGTTGGGTGCAGTTATTTTTATAAACAATCTCTGTTCAGATGGTGTCTGATATAGTTCTTACCACCTGACCTGCTAACACCTACAAGGTTAGGTGGGTTGGAGGAAGGATGTTGTAAACTGACTGGATCAGAAACCAAATAATCAGGATCAGGAAGTGATCTTGCAGTCACTGGCTTACTCCCATCAGGTCCATGTGTCCGGTCCTGAACTCTCCTTCCCTTGTGCCTTTAAAACGAGGTCTTCGACTGCTCCCAAGTCCTGCCCATCCCAAAGTCGCTGTTCCAGCAATAGTGTTCAGGGTTTGTGGTAGTCCCAGCCACCGTGGCAAGAAGTGGTCGATCTACCACTGTGTCCTTGAAGGTGAAGACCTTTCCCAGACTCTCAAATGATGTCTCATTGACTGAGAGGATCTGGATGCATCAAAGAAAGAAGTTCATTTTCTCAGTCACCTTCTCCCTCCATGAAGACCATGAACCTGGACTTCACATGTTTAAAAATCCAGTTCCAAGTGTTTCAAGACCCTGGAGAATCCATTTACATTCAGGCACCATCAAGTCATTAAGGCTGCGATGGGGGGCTGCTGAATCCCAGACTTGGTCAGAGACCTTCAACACTCCACCTCTGCTGACTTGACAACCATATTTGTAGCAAACAGGTTCACTAAAATGGTGATCCCGTTCTCCAGCCGTTGCTATGTTGATGTTGTTCCAGAGGTGATTGTACAGATGCAATAATCCAGAGCAGACTCTGAGATCTGTGCCTAAACCCAACGGGACCCAGCGCGACCCTGCATGTATTGTCCCTGTCACTGAAAACTCTGACTCTTTGGTGCATTTTCTTGTTAAGAAAAGTGTCAGGATGTAATTTATGATAATGAGAGATAGGTTTGGGTCGATTTTGGACAGAGTTTTGTCATCATCAGGCTTCGATGGGCCCAGCATTTCACTCTCCACCTCTTTTTAAGGATATCAGATCTATCAAATGTCTTTCATGGTTTTTAATGTGTCTCTCTTTCTTTCTCAGGCTCTGTCAGGCTGGTGGATGGACCCAGTCCATGTTCAGGCAGACTGGAGGTGAAGTCTGACCAGTCTAACCAGTCTGACCAGTGGTGGTCCAGAGTGAGTGAAGATGATTTTGACCTGCAGGATGCAGAGGTGGTCTGTAGGGAGCTGGGCTGTGGGGCTCCTCTACTCCTCCAGGGGGCGCTGTATGGAGAAAGGCAGGCTCCAGTGTGGACCAAAGAGTTCCAGTGTGAAGGCAGTGAGTCTGATCTCCTGGACTGTAGACAGTCAGGCTCACCCAGAAAACCTGTAGGACTCATCTGCTCAGGTAGAAGAGGAGCTGCGGGTTTAATTTGGTCCATTTCTGTTCTAATGAAACTCACTTTATTCTTTTACTGACGACGCTCTTGTTTCTGTTCAGAACCTGTCAGGTTGGTGGGAGGAGCCAGTCGCTGTGCAGGAACACTGGAGGTGCATCGAGAAGAGTGGAGACCAGTGTATGGCTCTGACTGGGCCCAGGAGTCAGCGAATATAGCATGTAGTGAGCTCGACTGTGGCTCTGCTGTTTCAACACGAATGAGAGAAGAGTCCTCACCTAAACCTGCATGGGAGATCAGTTCTAACTGTGTCCAGAGATGGAATACCCTGAGAGACTGTATAGCATCAGGTTCCTCTTCTTCTGTTGTGGAGGTCACCTGCTCAGGTAAACCTATGATCTAAGACTAATGTATCCAGTTTCTTAGCATAAATTAACTGTGACATCTGCTCACTTAAAATCTACTAATGTTGAAACTGATTGTGTATTCAGTGTCCCTCCTTAAATGAAATCTGAATGTAGAATTTTTAAGTCTCATATTTGGCTTCTTGTCTAACAGACTTTACTAAGAACTTGTAGCAGCTTTGCAGCTTTTTTCATTCTTTTGCCGAAGCTTTTAACTAGGGCTGTCAAAATTAACGCGTTAACGCGGATTAATCCATCATCATGATTAATCTGATTAAAAATTTTAATCTTTTGACAGCACTACTTTTAACATTTTGTGTCTCTCCAAAGCCCACACCACATCTGGCCTAGAAATGGCATTGTCCACACAGTCTTATGCCTTCTAGCCGTCCCTCAGTCCTCTTCAGTCCTCTTCAGTCCCTCTTTCAGTTGGTCTATGACTGCAGCTCAAACTCACTTTATTCTTTTACTGATGAGTCTCTTGTTTCTGTTCCAGAGCCAGTCAGGTTGGTGGGAGGAGCCAGTCGATGTGCAGGAACACTGGAGGTGAAACGAGGAGAATGGAGACCAGTATATGGCTCTGACTGGACCCTGAAGTCAGCAGCTGCAGCATGTAAACAGCTCGACTGCGGCTCTGCTGTTTCATCAGGAATGAGAAAAGAGTCCTCAGACAGATCTGCATGGAAGATCAGTTCTTACTGTGTCCAACTCGGACGTTCCCTGAGAGAGTGTGTATCACCAGGTTCTTCTTCTTCCATCACAGAGGTCACCTGCTCAGGTAATCTAGAGTAATTTTTCCTCTTCCTTAGCACAGATTTACAGTCAAAATCTCCACAGCTGCTTGTCTTGAGCTAATCTTCAGTTAAGAGTCACACCCACAAGCAGGTAGTCCTGTAGTAATGGAAACAGAGTCAAGCCAAGTCAGCACATGTTCATGGAAAAGGGGAATATGATTGGACCAGGACTCTTTTCCCTGATAGGTATCTGTGCCAACATAGAAGCTAAAGAAATGAGAGGGACTGGAAATCTCTGAATCTGTACCATTTGTTATGCCTGTTTCATAGTATAGAGTCATAAAAAGATCAGTTCTAGAGTTCTCTGTCTGTTTCAGACTCTGTCAGGCTGGTGGATGGGACCAGTCTGTGTTCAGGCAGACTGGAGGTGAAGTCTAACCAGTCTGACCAGTCTAACCAGTGGTGGTCCTCAGTGTGTGAAGATGACTTTGACCAGCAGGATGCAGAGGTGGTCTGTAGGGAGCTGGGC
>JAJHUR010110503.1:6382-29555 GCA_027495735.1 Lutjanus campechanus | reverse complement strand
ACAGAATGATTTTTCAAAGAATTATCTACACTTGACCAACCAAACTAGCTTTAACCAGCTCCCAACATTTGGCTGGTGGCATGTACTGTACATAAATATTTTGGGCCTGGGTATGTGAGGGATAGACACATATACATGGAGTGAAAAAATAAGCTTCAGCTTGATAAAGAGAACCTGCTCTGTTCACATGACTGCTTCTTTTTATGGCTGTTTGCTGAAGCAGCAGCGGACACCCTTACCCTCCAGCAGCATCTTGTACAGATGCATGTTGTCACTTTTATTAGCGGGTTCTTACTCATTCACACAGTACAGTACCACTCGTTGTAACTACTTTGTGAATATAATCCTAACTTCACAGGCTGAATCCAGACAAAACATTTTTACAGCGTTTAAAAAAACTGCTGCTTTAAATATTCAAGGGGCTAGATTTTCAGGTTGTTTATGCAAATATCAACTTGTTTATTTGGAACTGTAATATAATCAGCACCTCTCCTCGATCTGAGAGTTCCAGGTTAACAGTACAGTTGTTCAACTGGACTGTAAACAAATGAGGTAATTTACAGCCAGTTTACTTCTCCTCCCTTAGGTTATTGATTCTGGCATCATTATCGACTATATTGCCTAGAATACTGATATTGGTATTGGCAAATGTCTATGCACCGTTCCAGATGTGTTTAATTTATCAACCCTGCTACTTTCCAGCAGTGTCCTGCACACCATTTTTTTCTAAGATGGTGAAGTCTTGATCTGTGGCAGTGAGTTGCAAAGTGTGGGCCATGAAGGCCCTGCAGGTGGGCCTTGAGAGATCATGAAAAATAAAACGTTTTTAAGTTTCAGTTTTAGAACTTTAGAAATGACCATAAATGTATTTATTTCAAAAGAGTAATCAGAACTAATAAAACAAAGCCATGGGATTTGAATTACATGTTGTTCTTTATTTATCTGACCTAGTTTAGCAGGTGTTTGTTGACCTGTCACACACCAGAATGTATCTTATATCTCGTCATTGGTACGATTAGTCTCGTGTTGATCAGAGTTGTGATTAAAGGTTCGAGTGGACCCCAGAGGATTTACAGGATTCAAATTAGGCCGTGGCATTCATAACATAGCCTGCCTATAATTACAAAATGTTTTGTCAATGATGTTTTGCTAAATGAGCTAGTAAAGTAGCAGGTTTAGCATAACCAGATATCTTGTAGTCATTCTAAACTACATGAATACTACTAAGTCTGAAACACAATGACTAGATTCAAAAAGGATCGACAGTAGGGCTGAACAATTATGAAAACATACCTAACAGCAACTATTTTGACTGATGTTGCAGTTGCTATATGGCTTGTAATCCATGGAGAATCATTATTCTCACTTTCATTAAAAAACATAAAAAGGATTACGTATGATTTTTGCAGGATCTGTATCAAACAAAGATGTTTTCTGTAGAATATGATGTGTTGGCCAGGAAGTCTCCGCAGCACGATATTTAATTGTATTTTGACACACATATTGCCTGCAACAAATATTGCACCTCGTGTGGTTGCAGCAAACTGCAGTGATTTCGATGAAATTTAATTGAATTGTTCCAGCCCGAAATAACAGTCATGTGTAATGTGGAGTTTATGTAGTTTTCGAAGAGTAAAATTCAAGCACTTTCTAGGTACCTAATTTTTTGAAAATCAGGCATTTTTCAAAGAGTGTATTCATGTTCAAGCATATTCCTGATCTTAAAAACAAAAAGGTTAAAACTGAGCATTTTTCAAACTCTCAAAACTTTGTACAAACAGTGCAAGTATCTTGTTTGTCCCCCTAAAAATAGAATTTTTGGACTCTACAAGCTTGTGATGTTGTAGCGACTTCCTTTCTAAATATCTGATTACTTCTGTTTGGACAGCAAAAGATATTTCCCAGCAACCACTATACCAATTGCTTAGGGTTTTAATGGCTATGACATTCCTCCAGTTTTAATGGTGTGACCTGATTTAGTACAACTGAAGACTAAAGACTTTGAAAGGACTTTACAGAAAAACATGATTATGGTTTCTACAGATTCTGCATGCCAGCAAAGCCTCATTATCTATTACATGTATCATCTATTATGATGAGTACTAACGCATCGTCTCCAGCGTGACTAGTAAGAGAAGTAATCCTGAAAGAAATACACATACAGTAAAGAGAATGGGGACATTCTAGCAGCAAGAATACATATTCGAATAATAGATGGTGTGTTGTCAACCCAATTTATATGAGAAGTATCACTTCGCCCCTGACACTCATCTCTTCAAGTCCAGCCAATCTTTGCTGGCATAGCGTGACAGGAGTTTCTGATGAGCTGTTCCCAACGTGAGACTTGAAACGAGTACGAGGAACAAGGAAACCTACATACTCAAGCGGACTGATTCAGACTGTAAAGTAGTCTACAGGATAGAGACGCAGCTGGATGAAGGATAAATTAGTTGAGAAAAAGCGTACCTGAAGGGTAAACGTACTTGGAAATACCAATGACAGCAAAGAAGAAGGGACACTGCCATAGAGATGGAAGATGAAGACATATCGGGTTTGTGTGTGCATGACAGAGAGATGCTAAGAGACAGAGAGGATGAAAGGATGGGATATAAAGACAGGGCCATCTTGTATAGACACAGCACTATGTGTATTTGAATATGTGTGTCGGCAATGAAAATCGCAGTGATTGTGACGGTGACTGCAGCACAGAGCATAGATAGATGCACACACACACAAACACACCATCCTAAATGAGCGGAGGAGCTGCAGTGGAGGACAGACCGACGCCTCATCAACGTGACTTGACTTGACAGTGTGGGCATGACAACACTGGCGAAAAGCTTCCTCAATGTGTCAGAGCACGGTTTCTCTCTCTAAGGCACGCACACACACACACACACAGAGTAAGGAGTTATTTGTTACGACAGACCCATTTGCAGTCGCAGCGCAGTAACTTGCTCACAGGATATCATGCTCTCAGTTGTTGAGAGGACAGGGACACTAGTTGGTGAGTTAATGGTTTACACAACATTTGTTCAGGGAAATAGGATGCGACTCCACAGCATCTCCCTGCAGAGGTGAGTACATCCCACAGGCTACAGTATCACCAAAAGCCAAACAAAAGCCTTTTTCACTTGTCAAAACACACACACTCACACACGCCTGCTGCAGACTGCTGTCTGCCCGAGCACATGTGAAACCTAGAGCTGAAGGATACTGAAAAAAAGAACATAACATTGCAAAATATTTTGGTTTGTGCATTGTCCATTGTTTGATTTTTAACACTACTTATGTGTATGCAAAATGTAATTTCTGTAGCTTTAATTTAGAAATAACGTCTCACTCATAGATTTCAAGGAGGAGTAAGGGATTCCGGTTTGGCGATAGGGTTGAGCTCATTACCATCATCACTGCAAACAGAACAAAGCCTCTGACTGGTCGACAGACTCAACCAAGGCATTATGGGATTGCCAGTAGGTGTGCACAAATTTGAAAAAATATGTTATTTCAATTATTTTGACTGATATTGCTTTTGTGATATGATTTGGAATTTTAGAGGGAATGCTCATTTTTACATCATTATTCTCATTTTCATTGAAAAACACACTGAAAGAATTATGGTGTGATTTTTTTTTTCAGGGATCGGTAGACCAGGACATCTCTACAGCACAAGAATATTTAATTTTGACACACATTTCACCATTATTTTGAATAATTGTTCAGCCCTAATTGCCGGTGGACAGATAACATCATGCTAACAACAACAACTGTTATCAACATGTAAAAATTGATAAATATTCACAGAAGACATTCAGTTCTGGATTTATTTGTCAAAGGGATGTGGTCGCATCAAAGCCAACATTCTAGGCAGAAAGGTATTGCTATTGTTAGCCTTTACTGCTCAGCTGACTTCGGAGCTACCCTCTGTCACTTTTTAAGAAGCTGGAAAATAACAGACAAGGCTTTTCTTGGTCTTGAAACGCTGCAGTATTTATTAACTGACACACGGTAACCTGGATTTTACATTTACTGCCAGACATTTACAAATACGTTTCTTTTCCAACGCAGTAAGAATGAATCCACACGGTCAAAAACCTATTATCAAGTCTAATTACCAGGTTGTCGAACACTGATGCTTTGGACTGGTGACCTGGGAATGAGACTCAACAATGTACTATCTTTCTCTAGAATTACTTACTACACCTTTAAAAGAAACTTTTCTGGTCTATTCAACATGACCTATCAGTCTGATTCAATCAGTATTCACTGATTTATCCAGGCTTGTCTTACACTTACTGTAAAGCATGGCAAATATGTGCGTGATAGTATTTCATTCCTTTTGCTATGGATCTAGGTACATACTTAATTTACTTATAGTTATAGTCCATTATTTCTCAGCATGTTTGTGCAGCACTCACAAAAGCATCCCGGCATGCATCACAGCGCACTTGATACTACATTTTTCCAATTCAACACATAGCTGCTTTAAATCTGGAGTTATTAACTTACTCATCAGATAGAGTAAACTACTGAACTTTCAAATAAGCCATAAAAAAGCTAACTTTGCCAATTTTATATTTTCTATCAAAACAGCTTGTATATAGTCCCACGGTGGGTCTAATATGACTTATTACGTTGCAGCCTTTGTATTGTGAATATGACATTTGCATACACTGTGGCGTAGGTGCTGGGATGATCTACTGCTTTAGTGATATGTAAGCACATATGTGGCCTGTCCACGTTATTCTGGTCCAAAGGGGGGGGGGCACGAGCTGTGAAAAAACTCTGGACATGAGCGTGATTTCTAATTATGCATCAACCTAATTTATCATCCCTGGCATCACAGATGGTCTGGCTGAAGCGCCGACTTCTCAGCGTTGTGACATTTTTGATGTAGGAGGCATCACGGCAGCCCCACACTGATAAACAGATTTCATTTCATGTTCTTCTGCTCCTTACTGGGTGAATGAAACATCTTTGTGTATTAATAACACTGTCCAAGTGCCTTCTTACAATAATGTATTCCTTGGATTTTCCTAAAAAGGCTTACAAGTGTAATTCCCCGAACTAGATCTATAATCTTGTTATGAAAACAGGGGGGTTTTCCTGCAGACCTTCCCAAAATGGCAACCACATGTTTATAAGCAAATAACTGCTACAACCTATATCACTTCTATCTGTACTGATTTAATTAAGTTTAAGTAAAAGAAAACAGCAAAGCAGTTCAGAATTAAGATGCGTTATCATAAATGGCAGCTTTTTCATGTTTTTTCCAACTAAATATCTTGCAAGCCCTTACGTGGCTCAAGTCTAATTTGTGTGTCCTGATGGTTGAAAGGGGACAAGTCCACACAATTCTGTACTGTTTATTCAAATAAAAACCTTTGCTCTAGTTTTTTTTTTTTTTTTTTCATGTTTATTAGTTACTGCCAACGCCTCATATTAGACATCTCAGAGCACAGATAAAGCGATAAAGCGAGTCCAGGCTTGTGGTGGAATCCATGCTGACTCTGTGTGATGGGACAAAGACTCCCACAGAGTTTTAAACTAAAAATGTGTACAGATAAAACAAGTTACAGCATCAGACCATCAAACCTCATCTGTATTATCCCCTGGTATTTAATATGAATTAAACCATTGCTAATCACAAATCTGGGCTAATACGATTATGTTGTTATAGTCTGCAACTGGCCGCCCTGTTACACCTGTTGAGCCAACTCAACTAGCATTATCAAAGCTGAAGGTTAGCTACATTATGTAATTGGCTTCGGACGGCTTGAGGTCAGCTTGGGTCGTATTAGCGGCAGATAGCCCTGGGTTTGGTTTGGCGTGGGGGCAGGGCAGGTGAGGTGCTGGTAATCTCATTAAAACAGTCGCACACAGCCAGACAGTCTGTGTGCATGTGGGTTTAAAAACAGCCAAGAACCCCTGAGCAGAAACACACTAACGTCAGCGGATTAGAGGGGGACTCCAGCGAGGATAAAATCAGCTTCTGAGCTCCTGAGTGAGAGACGAAAACACACAGTCTGAACTGCTCCTCTGTGTGATTCGGCTTCAGATTGCTTCTGTGTACTAAATAACCCGAGGAGCAGAGACTGGTTTCAGCCTGGTGTCTGCTGGGAAAGACAGAGCGCTGGCTCCCTGAGCCCGTTCAAAGACACTTCAATATGCATTTCACACTTTTCCAAACATAATTTTGGGGTGACATTTTGTAGTGTGTTCAATTTATTTATTCCCAAAAGCACAAGGAACTTGCAAGAAGTGAACAAGAGACTTTCTGTGGGAAATTGTTTAGCAGAGAGGTGATACACCAACCAGATGTTAACACATCAAGTCTGTTGACCCATTAATGGTACGTGTCCATAGAGGTGCTTTAGATGTGAGAGGTCTTGCCGCTTCTCAGAATTGGATGTCTGACCAACAACAGGCTACACCCACCAACAACCACACAAACACTTCTGGCTGCTTCCTGATTGGATGATCACTCACTTGTGGGCGTCTTGCTTGGAAACTTCTGCTTACGTTACGAAATCACTTCGTCACTTGTATGAAACAATGAGAGAAAACCTATGCAATATCACTTGTAGAGTGATCTGCCATACTTGCATGAATATCGTTGTATAGGTAGCTATCAAGGTACAAGATTCTTTTTTTTTTTTATCATCCTACAACACAGGGTTGTACAACAAAATGCAAGTTGCAGTTCCTTTATGCCAATCACAAAACAGAAACTGTACAAATGGTTGGATAAATAAAAAGTCATAAAATTAAGCTATTTTTCATGGTGAAGTACCTGAGGGAAGAAGCTGCTCTGTAGTCTGACAGTACGGCATTGGATACTTCTGTATCTCTTGCCAGACAGCAGCAGGGCGAACAGGCTGTGGCTGAGGTGAGTACTGTTTTTTAGTATCCTTTGGGCTCTGCATGGGCACCTCACCTCACTGATGCCTAGTAGATGAGTACCAATAATGTTCTACTGTAGTAGTGTGATGTGTGTTGTCACCTGATTTATGATATGGGTCAAATCTAGCAGGCAGCTTGTCTTGGCTGGTCTAATGTGTTTACGTTACTTTGCTAGTTTGACAGGCTGAGAGGAATAAACCGAACTTGACAGACAGATAAAGTTGCATCCGTGTTGCCTTTTGGAGAACGATAATTTCATGAATGAGACAGCTTTTTCCCCCAGTTAACTGTGCGTCCAATCTGTTGTATCATTCATGCTTGTGTGCATTCACTGCTGTTAAGCTTGGTGGGTATTGACTGATTCAAAGCAGCATGATTCGTGTTCATCTTGAGGCTTGTGACTGTAAAACCACTGAATAAAAAATATTTTAAAAACCTTTTCCTTGTGATTTCACATGTCTGCTATAATTATATTTTAAGTACAACAGAATTAATTAGCAGCATAGTAATTATTTAACAGAACTACATTTTCCTATGGTTACTGGTCTGCAGTTCCGCATACATCTGATGAAACTTAAGCTGCATTCATATTATTGCTCAATTAAATCCTCCAGTGACCAGTGTTTTGTTCTTGACTTTGAATCTCTGGGTTGAATATAAAGAAACCCCAGAACTGACCACAAATTATATATATCTCCAGGATCAACAGACAAACCTTTTATGATAACCTGAAGCATGTCTATGTCTGGTAGGAAATTATTTGCATCAAGTCTTTCTAATGATGCACCATCTATTAATGCATGAATGCTAAATACTGGCTCCGATGGCTGTGTTAAGATTTCTGATATAAAGCACTTTCGATGCTTCTAAATCATCATGTTCATAGGTCACACCTCACAGATGATTCAGCGCCTTGCCTACAGCACGGTTCACATTTTTAGAATGACAGTAGTGTGACTGAGCCAGGAAACACTAAAATTAAGTCCCTCTGTGTCTCTTGAGATTCAAGAGTTCATGATGAAAAGCAGAGATAAATGATGCAGACGAGAAGGGACACACATGCGTTAAGCACTCACGGTGAGTCAGCTGCTGAGATTGAGGATGAGGAGAGGAGAGGACAGGACAGGATGATGACACGGATGGAAAGAGCGGAGGTGAGGGAAGGAAAGAAGGAAAGAGATGTACTGTAGGTGTGTGTTTGTGCATGTGAGAGAGATTCAGCGTGTGACTGTGTGTCTTGGGGCAGTGCAGAGGGAGCTCCTGACAGGTCGCAGCTGAAGGTCACATGGGAATATTCTTTCCACAGAGCCTAGTGGTGCAGCAGGGGAACAGTCATCACTGCTGTAGGGTAAAAAAACCTACCAACTCCAATTTTGGTGGTTGTTTCTTTTTTTTGGCTTAGTCACTTTAGCTGTAGGAGGACCAGCTCTTCTGCTTAGGTTTTTCTTTTGAAAGCTACAGAGATGTGACACACCGTGTAACCCGCCACAGGATAACATCTAAAGCACATAACGTACAACAATGTATACTGTGAGAAGACAGAAAGATATTCTGCCATCTGTTTGTACTGTGGTTTAGTATCTCTGGGTATGTCAAACTATATTATATGTGATGTTGTAAATCAATGAACAGGGCTGTTTTTCAGTAATACATACTTAGATTTTTACAACAATAATTTATAATTCATTTTAATTTAACTAACGTTCTGTTATTGCATCCATAAATAGTTCTTAATCCATAAACTTGGGAGAGGGATTCCCTCATCTGTTGTTTCTTCCATTTTTACGTGCTAGAGGTTTTTATAGGGAGTTTTTCCTTATCCAAAGCGGGGGGGATTAAGGACAGTAGGTATCGTATGCTGTATGCATTGTGAAGCCCTTTGAGGCAAAGTTGCCACTTTTGATATCTGGGCTACATATAAAATTGATTTGACTTGAATAGGGCTGCAACTAACTATTATTTTAATGACCGACTAATCCAACAATACATTTTTTGCCCTTTAATGTAACTAAAATGTCAGCAAATAGTGAAAAATGCCCATCTCAAGTTCCCAAAGCTAACTGTGAAGTCTTCCAATGTCTCGCAAACTGCACAATGTATTAAGTCTTTCTCTACTTGTGTACTGCATATTTGTATTAGGGCCGAAATATTCTGAAAAAATATCTACGCAAAATAACAACTCAGGAACAATATCTCTGACGGGTCGACAAACTCAACCAAGGCATCATGTGTTGTGATTTCTCTAAAATTTCAATGAATTGTTCAGCCCTACTTTGTACATTGTCATTTGTAATCTTTTTGTTGTTACCTGGCTAGGGACAACAGATGTAAATGTAAAAAAAAAAAGCATTCCTCCTAAAAAAAATCTGGCATGTTTACATCTTGTATATTTATACTGATGTTCATTAACATGCTCCATCCTGATCAAATAAACATTATATATTGTCCAACCACAAATATTCAGTTTACGACTGTAAATACAGAAGAAAAACGTAAATTATTCACATATGATTAGGGCTGCACTGTCAGTACTGGTGCCAATAAATTATCGTCTAATATTGGTCTATCCAGCTGTATCGTCTATATTGGTATCGGCGTATATTAGGCGATAAATATCAATTATACTAATATGTAACTTTGTCATCGGTGTTTGATTGTCAAAGCATTTAATTTGAATTCTGAGACAAAATTCTCTATAAAATTCAAGGTATTTTGAACAGAAGTATTTTGATGATGATTATTTAAAATAAACCAAAAATCACCTGATATATGTTTTTGTACCAAAACATTGTTATCAAATCTTTGACTGCAAGCACAGAAGACTGTGCAAGTGTGAGGCTTTTTGCTTTGTACTGCCATTGTTACATAAAAATGCCATAAGGTACAATGGCCAAAACAATGCATAAAAATTGATACAGTTGTATTAAAGTACATACTCTGATTTCACACACACTCGCACACACACTCACATTTTATCCACATTATCCGCTCTTATTGCTGATTTTCTTGCAGTTGGTAAAACAGCAGACATTTTGAAAATAAGAGGTTATATCACCTGGCAGCAAAAATTTTTTTGCCAATTTACAGGAGACTCCAGGCTGCAAGGAAGACCTACCCATGTCTATCTCTGTCCCACACACATGCATATCAAAGGCTGCAGGATAATAGAAATCTGCATCATTCATGAGACTTGCCAATGTGTTCCGTCTACATGTGACCGGAGACACACAATACATCTCTCTCCCTCTCCATAAGATGCCAGCTGTACAGCAACTGAGTGTGCAGCTCCCTGCAGAAGAGGAGGCACGTGTTCATCCATCTGACTCAAGCAAGCTACATTCACACCACAAAATGATGCTGAGATGCACACACACAAACACACAGGAGAAGGAGAGAGTGGGAGAGCTTCATACTGCACATGTATACAGTATATCAGCCTGTCATTAGACAACTCTATGCCTACTGAGGAGCTGCAGGCGTGCATTTCCTGGCCAGAACAGAGTTGTAGTAATAGGTTCTGGGAATTGCACACAGTTAACACAATTATAGTATAATGTAGTTTGTCCATTTAAGGCTACTGTGATACTACAGGAGATAAAAACATCATATAAAAATCATTCAGTCAATTAGATTTATTTTACTGATTCATTATCAGCAAGGCCAAAAATGGGCATTATATCATGCCAAGACCTGCACACATACTTAAGCCAATCCCTGGAGTCAGATTGAAGAAAAATCCACCTTTCACACCACAGCAATACGAATTAGGGACGTAAGAAAATTTCAATACACTTGAGTATCGCAATTCGGGCTGCCCCCTGATAGTCAATGATTCATATCATTAGTCGGAGCCCCCATAGTCAATTGAGTTTCTTTCAGTTGAGCTTGACGCGCTGTCAGCCACCTCTTCCAGACATAAATGGCAGCTTAGAGCAGGCGATGATTGCTTGTTGGCTTGTTGTTTGTTCTTGTTTTTGCCACTGACAGGCTCAGATTGTTATTGTTAGTATCTGACAACATTATGGAAAAGACCATAATCTTAATTTAAATTGTAAGATACCTTTTGTTTAACCAGAAACAGCCTTTTAATTGCTCTCACCAAACTCTCCTGACTCCTTTTGCAGCATCATCAGCTTCATTCAAACTTTACAGAAACTAAAACTCACCAAAAACATCTTGGTTCGTTTTTCCACTGTCCGAACAATCACGACCTCTGGTTTGGGCGAAATAAATCCTTAATTCACTGCGTAAAGGAGCACAGAGTGAGCAGCGCAGGTGATGCTAGACGGCGGCCGCAGCCTCAGGAGAGGAGCTCCGCAGGTCAGCTGGTTTTATAACTTGACTACAGCAGGACGCACACTTTTAATTCCTCTGACTGTGTGAAAAACTGATATTTTCAGGGTTTGTAGATGACAAAGAAAGTGAGTCTAAATGGTAAAAGATACTCATGCTGGCTGATATAGGAATAGTCAGAGACAGCCCTAGCTATGCAATATTATGTTTCGTGATACTATCAATTCCCAAAAATGCTGTATCATGATACTGTGATACATGCAAAGAGTGGTTCATTTGGTGTTGGTATTAAACCCCCAACTGTTAGATAGCAGTGTTATCTGTCTTCATCATTTGCAATTACATAAAAAAAAAGTTAACTTTTGATGCATATGGTGCTGTGTTCTTTATACAACAACTGTTTCCCTAAAATTTAAAAATAGCAATACTGCATTGCAATATACTGAACCGCAACCCCTATATCGTGATATGTATCATATCGCCAGGGTGTTAACAAAACACAGCCCTAATACCTATCAAAATGAACTATATTCATATTTTGAAGGAATAAAGCAAATGTTTATCAAGCTGAACTTTAACCACATGTCAGACTATAACAATGTTATGAAGGGGTGAAAGACACACCAATGCAAACTCACAACAGAGCGCAATTATGAGTCACTACAGGAATGTTATAAGAGGTTAGTGTGGTTTCTCATCAGCGTTGTTGTCGCCATATAAAACTAACAGAAGGTAACTTTAACATTGTTCATGCTCTTCGATAATACTACCATTTATATAAGAAATATTACATGTTGGCTAATGGAGACACAAAAAATCTACTAATCTTTAAAGTAGGAACATTAAAGCTTTACCAAAGAGTAAATCATGTAGAAGACTTACTGCTCAGTAAAGCGCCATACCAAACCTCTGTTATAACAAAGTAATGATACTGTTGTGAAGTACCGTTACCGTTCACGTGCCCTGACCGAGGACTCACCGTGTCTGAGTGCAGGTCCTGTTGCTGGCACAGCCGGTACAGGAACGAAGTTTGCTCCTTGAGGAGGGTCTGCCTCGTGGTTAGGAACACCGTGCCGCCGACGTTCAGACGGACCCACTTCCCGTTGTTCCCCCCGGTGGGGTTGATGACCGAGCCGTTACCGATGCTCTGCGACGCCGTCCCGCCGGGTTCTGTGGTGCTGGCGGCGGTGGCGGAGGTCGCTGTCTCTCCCGCCTCGCTGTCTTTGTTGTTGTTGTTATTGTTGTTGTTGTTGTTATTGTTGCTGTTGTGATGGTGGTGGCAGCTGCCCTGGTGCGGAGACGGCGCGGCGACGTCCGCCGTCTCCCGTTGGTCGTCCGCGGTCGTTGCCATTTGGAAACAGCCGTTAGACACGACGTGAAGACGAGCGAGGGCGTCCGTCCGTGTCCGATGTTGCCTCGGCTTTTTCTCTGCCTTACCAACCGAGCTCGCTCCGCCCCAAACCCGCAGTCACAGAGCAGCCGCGTCAAGTGTCCGGAAATAAGGAATAGTACATCCGAGAAGTACTTTCAAAATAAAAGCTCTATTCGCTCTCTATTTCATAGACATACAGCCAACCCTCAACATGAACTGTAGGCATTCATGAAGTAATACAAATCTTGTAACATATCTCATTGTACATTTGAGCAGCATCTACATTTGTTATGTGGGTTATTTGTGTAGCAAACCTGAAATTCATAACGTACAAAACTTGTGCAAGAGGTCTGATTCTCTCCCGAAAGGAACAAGCACCTCCTAACTTCCAGAGATGGATTAAAGAGAAAAATGTTTGTAGTCTCTAGGGCTGAGGGGGAAAAAAATATGCATATGAATAGCATCACAATATTTTGCGTGCCAATATTGTAACCAGCAGGTGATTTGAGGGGGGATGCTATTCCCTTTGTTAGCAAAATGACAAAAATGCTTCAACCCTGTTAACCTTCTACCCTCCTCTTCGTCCCCTAGCAGCAGAGAGAGTGCAGGGCAGAGGGGTTGTTAAGTAGAATAAGCATTCATGATGGGATTGGTTGGGCTTTTTTTGAAAGGTGAATTTAAATGTTTTATTGTGAAAGGCAGGTTGCCCCTTTTCCGGTTCTGGTTAGCTCCATCAAACTTGACAAAATCCAAAACCACTGGGTCTTGTAGTTTTTGCAAAACTATGAAGACTATTGAATAACAGAGATAACGCACTTCAATTTACAATACATGGTGACTTTATTGTTGTTAATATTTGCATAAAGTCAGTCAGATAATTTTGTTCCACTCAACCTGAGTAAAAATTGCATAGAAGGTCAACAAACAAATAAATTAGTATTTAGTTTAAAAATAAAAACAATTTATAGAATTTCCCTGATGGCTAAAATTCAAACCTTTGTGGAACAAAATTTTACACAGTCTGAAAACAGTTCTTATAATAAGGTCATAATACTCATGTTAATTCAGAGTACACGTCACCACGCCTTCCTAGATCTATGCCGAGAAACAAGAGCAGTGATCCCAACAGGAACGTCTCATTGTGTCTAATGGTTTGTGTTCAGTAGAGACAAGCTAATTGATTATAAATACATTTTAGGATGATGTACTAATGTATTAGTAAACAGTTTAAAATTGACTGCACATTTGACAATGGGAAATGACATCATTCTGACTGTCCCATGTCTGTATTTAAACCATTTAATGACTAATTTTCAATTGTGATAATGCACTGTGTCTGAGAATTTAAATGATCCTTGAATTTAAATTGCATTTTTGACCAACATAGGGGGAAATTTTGATCACATTCTGCTAAACTTTTACATTTCCGGAATCCTAATACCTTGAACAGGAAAGCATGACCTGTTCTACGTGAACGGATGGTCTCTTCTGTCATGGCTGACGCAGTGTGGGCCTCATGGTGACGAAGGGAAAGTTGTAGGTGTGTGGGAGACCCTGATGAGTCGAGAGGTTGAAGGATTGCCATGAGAACGGACGCAGGCCCCCCTGCGTTGTGGGGCCGTTTATTGCCTCTGCAGCCAGCAGGACAGCCATCTGGTAGTCTGTCACCTGTACCATGAGACAGAAATGAGTAAGGAGAGCACAAATGTAGAAGCGAGTGAGTAAAAGGAAGAAAGTGAGGTAATTTAATATGGTTCAAATCTCAAATAGACATTGTGCACTGTACATGAGGATATTTCTGTTGCCATGAATGGAGTACAGTACTTCAAAATCTGTGCTTCATTTATAATGTCTGGGTTTAACCAATGTGAGTTCCGTGACATTTTAGAACTGCTGATCAAATTAACTTTGACCTTTCAAAGCCAGATACTGAAAGTCAGTATTTTCCCTCAGGTTTCTTTCTTCAGAGTGGAAAAGCCTCTGAGGAAACCTTCAGACTAACCAAATTATTTGCCTGTTAGCAGCTCTTTCAGGCAGGGTAACCCAGTGTACGTGTTCTAAACCAGCAGTTCCCAAAGTTTTTCCGGTGTGTCCCCCCTTCAGAAGCTGAAGAAAAATTCAAAGTCCAGAAAAATGGGTTCAAGTTGAGTTTTAGTGAAATAAAGGTCAGTATCATACCATTAGCAAACTCTCATTTCTTTATTTCTCTACATAAATCATGTAATGAACATGATTTATGTAGAATATTATGTATTTAACCACTGTGCTTTAGTGCAGCCTCACAGAGTTGCTTGCAAGGCTGTAAACTCTTATGGCTCATTTTTGCATAACGTTAGATATGCATACAAATACGGATGTATACATATTGAGGGGTTCCCTCCTGTTGCCCTCACACTCTGTAGGTGCAAGCAAGCACCCTGGGCATCAGCCAAAAGAGTGACATGACATGAGCTACAAGTGACTGAATGTGATTGATAAGTGTCATGTTGATAGATGAGCAGGGGTGTCACAATTTCAAGTGTAAATTAAAAACAGATCAAAAAGACATAAATCGAAAATGGATCTAAATCAAAAGCAGATTTGGCAGCATATTTTTTTTTTCTATCCACCCCTGCCTACTTGTGCACATCCATCCAGCCACAAAAAATAAAATAAAATAAATACACTTAAGCTTAGAAATGGAGTCCACTGATGTCAGCAAATTACCAGCACCCAACATAATACAAGCCTAACTTTATTTATCTCATCTGTAGGGGCGTCATAATTCTCCAAATCCAGGATTTGATTTGCCGATAGATTCATTCAAATCTCATTATCAAATTCTTCTTTAAAAGATAGAAAAGTGTTGTCGCTGTGTCGTCTTTAAAGTTAGCTAGTATGGCAGACTGTTGGGCGCTGTAGGGGAGCTGAAGAGAGGCTAACCACTCAGGGGCACGCATAAATATTGCTCCCTCTCATTTTTATTCAGTTATATCATAATCCATTTACACGATGGCATTACATAGCAATCAATGCTTGTAACAAGCTTCACGTAGTGCCTTTAAACAGAGAATATAATTAAATGATTAAATGAAGAGGTAGGTGAGGTAAAGAAAAGAAAATATCATTGCAGGTTTACAAACATTTTTAGGAAGTTGGACAGAGAAACAACAGGAAGCCAATAACAAATATCAAACAAAAGGAGATAATTATTCCCACACAAAAACACATTAATACACCTGTAAGTAATTCAATACAATATTTTCAATTGCACTTTCCCCTGAAATACAGGACACATCTTAAACTTGATTTTGACACTAATGTGCTGGTGACCTCTGACCTTAGTATCATAGCAACCTCCTGGACGCGGCCTCCTCGGTCTCAGGTCGTTACGGCAACAGATGGTTTTACACGGGTGGCCCTTGGAGTAGGGGTCTCTCTTGTAGTCTGAAAGAGACCCAGTCTGACTTTTAGTCGTCCTGCATACAGTCTGAAAATCGCAACAATACCATGAAGTATCTGTTTTTGTTTTCTGTCACATCTCTGAAGCCTTTGAGTTCAGGAAAGGACATAAAATATGATAAATGTGATAGTTGTTGCGACACCTACTGTTGTATCTCATGATGTGTTTGAGGGAGCCGAGGTCAGACACCTTGGCCTGGTCCCTCCGGAGGATTTTGGCTCGGGGGCAGAGGTCGTAAGAGAAGTCCTCTCCGTATCTCTTCCACATCACTCCGTACCCACTCAGGTTGTAGATTTCAACATGAAACGGTATGTTGTAGGAAGGCCAATAACCTGACAAATGTAGCACGCTGAAGGTGGATGTTGTCCAACACAAAAATAAAAATTAAAAAAACCTGAAAAAACTATACGCACATACAAATTTTTCTTACCTCTGCGCAAAGCTTGAGTCTGATCAGAGTGCATCACCTTCCCAGGAATCTGCTCCACCACAGTTAGAGCTCCACTCCTGATACTGTGACCCAGAGAAACCCTGCTGAGGTCCACCACCATGTACTGGCTGTTATACGTACCTAAAATCAGAGGTGGCAAAAGTACACACTTTCTGTAGTGAAGCAGAAGTACAGAAACTTGTGATACTTAGTCATGTAAACAGTTTTGTAGGAATGTTTTTTGGAATAAGGGGGGGAAAAAAGAATATTTTGTGCATGTAAACGGAGTCAGTGTAACGTTCAGTGTGATGGACCCATACATCAAGTCTCTGCAACTACTTGTACATTGATATAACCTAAACATTGACCTAAACTTCCGACTTTATAGACGGGAAGAAATCAATCTAAAAACTCACCTAAACCTTTGGAGAGTTGGCAATCACATAAAACAAACATAATTCAGGCCACTACAGTATGGTGGTCTTATCTAATGAATTAGCAATATCTTAAGTCCCATTATTTTTTTTAAAACTCTTGTTGCATTGCTTCTAGCATAAGACTGACGCAAGTGAGATAACATGCACAGTCTTGCATGTGCCTGGCAGAAGAAACAAGGTAAACTTCTGGCTCCGGAGTAACTGCCTTGCACAGGCAATAAATCCTGAACCTAACCCTATCAAAATGAAATGAAAACACAGGCAAAGGTAAAGGCTCTCGTGTTAACCGCCTGAGGGCCACCACAAAGGTCTGGTAGGTCGGGGAGCTCGAGAGCAAAGGCTGCTGGGGGATGAGAGGACTGTCAGTCTCAAGAACACTCTGTCCTGTTCTTCCCTGCCCTCCCATAGCAACATGACGTGAAAGATCAAAGCAGCTGCCCAATTAACACACACAAGTGTTGTGTAATGAGAAGAATGGTCTGTTTGAGAGTCGGATAAATCTCTATGGAAACTTGTACTGTGAATTTTACATTGCCACGCTTTTAGTTCCGCACCAAGGTAATTATTCATGCCTTTCTGAAAATCTAATTTTCTTCTCGTCTGTCCTTATTTCTCGAGTGTGTCCCATCTTATTTTCCTCAAACAGACTTGACTCCTCAAATGACTTTTAACATTCGCCTCTCAGATCTTCATGAAAGTTCTAGTCTGGCATCCTGACTGTAACCATTTCAATATGGATGCACTTCAGCAACCAAGCACTTTCTGATAAAGCGATGCACTGATGATAAGAGGAAAAGTCTGTGGTCTTAAAGGGCCAGTGTAGATTCAGGGGAATCTTTTGGCAGACTATGGCAGAAATGAAATATAACATTCTTGAATATGTTTTCACTAGCTTGCAATCATATGAAAATAAGAATTGCTGAGTTTTCATTACCTCAGAACGAGCTGTTTATATCTAAAGAGGGTGTGGATCGTCTTCTATGGAGGCTGCCATGTTGCACCACCATGTTTCTACAGTAGCCCAAAAAGGGAATATACTCCTGATTTTACATATATGATCATGGATAGATCAGCCAACGGATATATATGTTTGTCTTTGAGATTAGAGATGAGTAGAATTTCTATCTTGTTTATTCAAGCTTGTTAGAATTTAAAGAGTATGAAAAAGGGGGGGAGCATTGCTCATGCAAAGTAAGGGGAGCTGAGCAGATCGAGTTTACTCCACCATCTACATCGTGCCACCTGCGAACATGTCTGGAAACCTGTATTCTGGTACTTAGGAATTGTTTTTGCCTACTTTGGTTTTGGCCAAAAAACCTCTCCCAACCCTCTTATCTTGACTTTTATCAACCGGATTTCACCTGAGTTGTATTTGGAGAAGATGTGTGCCCACTCCTCTCCACTGTGCGCCAGGCTGTTGGCCAGGCGGACTCTCTGCCAGGCCAGCAGGCTGTGAGGGCTGAGCTGAGAGAACAGAGAGACATTGAAGACACCGATGGAGGTCTGAGTCATCAACAGACCGCTCCCAAGGAGATAGAAGTCATCCAGAGACATCAGGAAGCCTGGAGGAGGAGGAGGAGCAGGAGGAGGAGGAGGAGGAGGAGGAGGAGGAGGAGGAGGAGGAAGGAGTGGCAGTCATATGGAGGCAAAGGATAGAGGGTAGAGAGAGTGAGATGAGAGGGATGTTATGATGAGATCATTTCCTATCATTGCTTACAATCTACAGCTTGTATGCACGTTGCATAAGCATTTATTGGTAGTAGAAATTACCTATACTGATGTACTTTTTTCAAGAACAGTTTTGATGTACTTGTAGTTAAGTATTTCCAGACATTATTATTTCATACTTCTACTGCATTACATTTAAGAGGAAATAATATATTTCCTACTCTTTTACATATTGTCATTGTCATTGATCATATTTGTACCACTCTCACTGTTCTCATGTTGGTGTGGTCAACTACAGCAGTTTGTAACTGCAGCAAAGAAGCTATAAAAAACGAGTGGACAGTCCCTGTCCAGCGCAAACAGACAGTTAGCAACTAGCTGGTGAGCATAGTAGAGCATTTAGCCAGATATTTCCATCAGGTATTGGTGGAGACCAAAAACAGAGCTACAAGTAGAGTGAATAGTGGACAGTCACCAGGTGGACACCAACAAACATGACTCCAAATGAATGATAATGCTGCTCCATGTCTGTTTGGACGTGTAAATAATCAACTGTATTCTAACAAGCTCACCATATAGCAGTGTTGGGTTTGCAGCTTGTTTCTGCTGCCCACAAGTGCCAAAAATAGTCAGTTATAGCAGTGTGTGGGATTTACAGGGATTTATAGGCACAATATGTCAGAAATGGAATATAATATTCCTAAGTATGTCATAAGTATGTCATCAGTGTATAATCACCTAAAAAAAAGTTGTGTTTTTGTTATCTTAATATTAACCATTTATATCAACAGAGGGCGCAGGTCCTCATCCACAGAGAGCACCGTGTTGCACCACTATGTTTCTACAGTAGCCCAGAACAGACAAACCAAACACTGACTCTAGATATGTCCTTTCATCGTTTGCGCAAGCCACTGTAGATTCACCTACATATTTAGATGGAGAGGGTGACACAATGTGTTTGCAATCTGTAAACTCAGTGCTAGATGCCACTAAATCGTACACACTGGTCCTTTCTTTTTTTTTAAAAAAGCTCCATTTTCCATCACTGCTAAGGAAATAGTTTGTCATTTTGGGAAATCCGCATTCTTGCTGAGACTTAGATCAGAAGATCAATGCAGATAGTAGGCAATAAAGTATTTTTTCTGTTCTTCTGTTCTATTTCCATCAATGCCACTCTAATATCGGTTTGGTAAAAAAAAAACAGTGTCAGCAGCTGGTTAGCTTAGCTTAGCATAGCATAAAGAAAGGAAACAGGGTTAGCATAATTTTGTCTGATGGTAACAAAATGCGCCTACCAGCACCTTAAACAATGTAAACATAATGTGTTATTTAGTGAGTTTTAGAAATGTTGTTTGGTGGATTTTGTTAGAGCCATGCTAGCTGTAGTTGTATATTTTACAGGATGTGATATTTCTTTTCCTGGGATGGCAAAGGGATGACCTGCCCTACTCCACCTCTGATTGGCTTACACTGATATGCTTACCCTAACAATCATTACTCCTCATGGGTAAATCTAACCATCTGAACCAGAGCCCTTGAACCCATCCAGTCAGTTCTAACCAATCAGAGGCATTATATTACCATTACTATTATTACTACTAGTTATGATGTCAGTACTATTAATAATTAATATATCATACTGCTGCCGCTATCAATAATAAAAATCATTGTCAGAGGAATCTTTTCACTATTTGTATTTCCACTTCTCCATTAAGTATTTACATTGCCTCTCTTCTTGTTCTGTTGGCCCTGACCTGTTGTGTGCGCTAAATGTTTCACATTGTCAGAGAAAGAGAGCCGGCTTAAGAAGGCTGCAGGGGTCACACACAACCTCCAGTGGCAGGGGTGTATTTCATCTCTTCATTTTAATATAGTGAAGTGATATCCTTGCCCTGCCGGCCTCTAAAAATAGTGCTTTAAAACCACTTGTGTTCTGATAGCAATGGAGCCTGTAAGAGGATTTTTATGGCCCGAACCACTTGGCAAAGCTTTGCCCACAAAATTACTCAGCAGCCTCCCCTGACTCGACAGAGAGGTAATACATTTCATACGGCTCTGTTTTGGGTGTACATGTTTCCTCGTCACTGACTAAGCTGTGTGCTTAGCAGAAGAATTACTTTCAGCAGAGAATGTTCATTGAGGATTTGGGTTAAGTCCTTGATGTCAGTGTTTATATTTTCCAAGATGAAAATGAAACCGTGTGGATTAAGGACAAGCTGTTCACCTCAGCTCAGGGCTTTTACAAGAAAGCTGTGCTCTGCTGCACTGTAGCTTGACAAACACTACTGTTCAAAATTCAGGTCAGAAAACACCACAACTTCAAGCTAATCTCCCTTTCGCCAACTTTCCTTCTGCCATCTCATTCCAAAGTGCAAATACAGTCTTATAGTTATTATGTAGCCTTGTGCAGCTCATGTTGTGTGAGTGTGTGTGTACCAGGGTAGCTGCTGAACGACATCTTTCCAGTGGCGGCGTTTGTGTCAGACAACCTGAAGTCCCAGTGTTTGTAGATCCGCATGGTGGCTGCATATGTATACCAGCTGGAGTGGCCAAACAGCAGGTTCTCAAAGCCTGCCAGCACCTGAGACACAGAGAGAAGAGAGTGGGGTTGTAGCGAGGGACATCTGCATGTTTTTGCCAAGTTTTTCTTATTCCGCAGGGTATTTGTGCTATTTAAAGCTGGAGTAGGCAGTTTATTTTTAGGGCTATTGGGCAAAAGTTCCATAATAACTTTGAAGCATATCATACTTCAAGTGGTCTGAGAGAAAACTGGACTTCTGCTCTTCGTCTTGGCTCTGTTTTCAGGCTTTACAAAATCTAGCCTGTCCAATCAGCTTGATAAGATAATTGATTGTCGAGTTTCATTCACAAATCATAAGTATTTGACGACTAAGACTCAAGAATCAACCATCTGCAAGCCACCAATCCAAAGTTTTAGTAATCTGACAACCTGGGAAAGAGACTCCCTAATCACCTTTCTTGCTCTGGTATTGGTTACTGCCCCATTAAAAGAAAAATAATCACTCTTGAATTGTAATTCTAATAATTGACCCTAAGCCCTGCCCTTTTTGCTCAGTGCTCCAGTAAGAGCTGTAACCACTGTGTGTATACAGTATATAAATAAACATTTCCCATCAGCCTCAGCTGCACTTAATGTTCAGTGTTTATTAGCAAATATTAGCATGCTAACACACTTAACAAAGATGGTGAACATGGTAAACATTAGCAAGTTAGCACTGTGAGCATGTTGCCGTGCCAGCATTAGCATTTAGCTCAAAGCAACACCGTACCCTTGGTGGTATCTAGCGAATCAACCCACATTTCCACCAGTTTTGAGCAGAACCTTTGAAATCAAGAACATTCATCAATAAACGCCATTGCACAATGCACAAATTCCTCTCGGTTATGACACGCCCACTTTGGTTCCCAAGAAAAACCTGCTATTTTATAACTTATAACTTTCTGGGTTCCGAAACAATTAATTTTTGGTGGAAATGTGCCGAACCGTTACAGTTAGGTGCATGAGCCAGTGCTAGTGCTGCACTGCTGTAGGGGAGTAGAAGAAAAGTCACTCTGAGGTTTGTGTGGAGCACACATAAACGCATCCTGTGGATTTTCACAGAAAATTTGCTTTGTGTCCTTCACGTAGAAATCAGTCCACAGGCTGTTATAAGCAGATGAGACAGTCGGGGACGGCCTAATTTTTCATGCTGCAATCTGTTCACACATTGCCAATACAAAGTGAGTAATACATTAGATGGTGTAAGTGTTAGTACATATACTCACATATTATACCTTTAACCAGATTTTTTTGTAATTTCTGTCATTATCATGCAGAAAGTCTGAATTTAAATTAAGTTACCACATTTTTTTTAAATACACCTTGGCCCTTTGAACAGCAATAAAACCTTTAAAGTTTTGATTTCCTTCTTAAGGTCTTTCAGCAACCCCAACAGAAGCAGATAAAACCTACATTTGAATATTTCAGTCATTACTGATAAATGGGATGACTTTAGACATATGATAAGCAGATACAGATTGTTTTCAAATAATAGGGGACATTTTATTTCAATTGGAGGCAACTTGTGTGCATTTAAAAACAGAAAAATAGCAGCATTAAGGTTCCTGTGATTGAATGAGATAAAAAGAAATTAAACAATGTAGGATTTCTGGTTGCACTGCAGAACTCAGTCTCCTCACTTCCATTTGCACTCTGTGTTTGTTGTCTGAATGGGTGTAAGAGAGAGTGGAAGAGAAAACATTGCTCTCCCGGTGGTCTTTTCCACTCATTGACACATTTTAGAGGAGGAAACCCCTGCACAAGGGCCGACAATAACACTAATTAGGCCCATGTCAAGACTTCCCAAGTGCTCCCTCACAGCTCGAGCCAAACAAGCTTGGCCTGACCTTGATGAGAGCAGTGCAGTGGCCCATTCCTGGCATCCTGAGAGCGCCGGTCCCTGTGGAGGAGTTGGAGCGAGGCGTCAGAGCTGGGACGAGGTCCAGGAGGTCGCCAACACCATTCAGAAACTGGAGGGCAAACGCTGACAGAGGCTGGGCAGGAAGGAGAGATCAAGTGGCAGGGATGAATGATATGATACTGTGACAAATCTCCCATCGTCTCTCCG
>JAJHUR010110502.1:0-10223 GCA_027495735.1 Lutjanus campechanus | reverse complement strand
CTCCAGGTACCAGAAGCCTGTGATGTTGCACAAAGTGTCTGTTAACAGAGATTTCAACAGACATCTGGTACAATATTTAAGTAATACTCGGCTGAGACACGTTTAAATCAGCTGAAACACCAAAATCATCAAATCCACACAGAATGGGGCAAACTAAGACATTTTGCCATGGACATCAACATGGGAACCACTTTATGGATCAATTTAATTTTTGTCTTTGCAATGTCTTAAAAAAAAAAGAAAAGAATTCCTTGTGATGTTGGTCCTGTTCAGCCCAGTCGGACTACTGAGCTCTCCAGAGAGAAATCATGTAACGATGAAGGTGAGGATGATGACGGTTTGAGCAGGACGTTTGTAGCATTAAGTTTATGACAGAGAGGAGCGACTGAGCTTACGTGCAGATGGAACACACAGAGAGCCGCAGTGTTTCAGGAGACTTTGTATTATAGATGATGGTCGTGTCCTGACATACAGTATGTCTGCTGTATAATTTTACTCTTACCTCTTACGTTGTTTATTTTTTGTGTTTGTTTTTGACTCATCTTTGTGTTTGGGATCTTCAGATGTTTTGGTTTGAACATTCTGATGGAGAAAACACCTCAAAGACACTGTAAATCAATAAAATAAAAAAAAAAGAACTATTACTCCTGTGAAACTAGGAAATTTTGTGTATTTCCTGTCAGTGACTTTATTTGAAGTGGGGTTGTATGAGGTATTTATCCATAAAGTTCCTACAGTAGTCAACAAGCTGGCCCCAGTTTGAAGAAGCAGCAGGAGGACCAGTGTAGGAAGCGAAGCAGTGCACCGCTGTGGACAACATATTTTAGAAATCAATATCAATTTAAGTATGCCATATTTATATATATTGCTATTACATTTATAATATTCTTACCACTTTATCTTGTTGTCAGACAGCTTATTCTGTCTGGAAACCTCCGTTATATTAACTAAAATATTGCTCTCTTCAAAGCTGCCGATCAGAACATGAAAGTTGCTAAACCTCGAGATTTCTAAATAGCTGTGCTGTGAGCCCATACTGTGTACAGGTGAGGTAAGGCGCTATAATGACCTCTTGTGTCATCAAACCACAACTGCATGTTCTGCAAAATCATCACTGCTATTGCAGAATATGTATATTAAAAAATAGCAGAAGGATTAAGACGACAAACACACTGAATTTAACTTTACTCTGTATGGATTACAGAAGATTGTCCATCTGTTGGGTTTGTATATTCAATATTTGCACAGTTCAATAGTTGGAAAAAATCTAAAAACTGACAACACATATAAACAAACAAAATTTATATGAATCAGCGCAATTAAACATCCAAGATTAGATTATGGGCCAATTATTTATGAACATAAACACCCAGATTAATGCTTACTGCAGGACTGTAGGTTTGAATAACTTATTTTTTGGCAGCAAGTTTTGTTAGCTATCCAAAACAAGTGAAGTGCTCTTAAAGGAGAAATCTGTTATAATATTTACTGTCATAAATCATCAAATGACCACGACATGTTATAGATGAAACATGTTGAGCTGAAATGCTTGCTTCTAAAATAAGCGCTGCAGCCGCGGTGCCCTGCTTTGACATTTCTAGTCCAGGCCAGAATAACTGTTTTTGTCTGCTGGTTTCAGGTTTAGAGTTAATTTTAATGCCAAATGCTCACTGAATGAGTTAAGTGTCTGTTTATGAGTCGGAAGAAATCATCAATAATCTTGTAGAAGGCGTAGATGTTTATAACAGGTAAAACTGAGCTGGAGTTTGGCAGGAAGTGAGACAGGTAGTCACTGAACTCCGACTCCAGAGTGTGTTTTTTTTAGAGCAGTGGGCTTTTTGTTTTCAGGATAACGGGTTTAACTTTACTTTCACGGATAATTGAGTTATAAACATACAGTATGATCAACTTACAGAGTACGACTCGTCCTCACTTGTTAACGCCAATTTACGATGTTGCAGAAGTCCTGCAGCCTGCCTGAGTCTGGAGTGGAGGGGGTGAGAGGAAACAACTTACTTCAACCACAGATCACTACACTATTCGGACCGCAGTACTCGTTTTTGCACGCACAATTGTTACATATTGCTCCTTTAAATAAGGCATTACTTACTGACCGAGCCTTTCCCTGCACATCTGGAATAGATATAAATTATAAATTTAAGAGAAACATAACCTTATTTCTGAAGAGGCACGAGGAATGATGAAAATAGTGTTTCATGAAAATACAAGTGTGTGTTCAGCTTCATTCAGAAGTCCAGACAGGCAAAATGTCTTAAATGTTTCCCTCCAAGCCACAGTGGCTGGTGATCACTGATCATTTACCATCTCAGATATTTTGCATTTTTGCAGGATTAAAAACACCTGACTGCTTTACAACAACACCACCCAGTGGACAGACTGCATTACTACATCATGATAAAACAGTACAGCTTCTTTAGACTCCGTTTCTTCCTAAATCAAACCCGATTTCTGCTGTGGGAATTTTAAAAAGGTGTTTCTACACAGACAGAACAGAACGACTGAAAAAAAAAACCCTTATGGCAATCTCACCAAGGAAACAATATATGTTTGTTATACATATACTCACAGGATTGAACCTGTATCTCTGCCTGTTCGTTTCTCTCAAACATACACGAGGCAGAGGCTACTTTCCTCCCACTAACATACTGAATATGGAAGAGAGGGGTAATGGAGGAAATGATACTTGATTGTCTCTCATTTTGCCTGTGGACAGGAACATTATAGCTGCCAGGCACTCTGTGTGTGTGTAAGTGTGAGTGCTCAGATTCTGTTTCCCATGAGTGCCACCACAACATCCAAACCTTGAGCCGAACCCTGCAGCCAAACTGTGGCCGAGTCTTTCCTCAATCTATCAAACTGTCAGAACGACCCAGCTCAGGTACTTTTTTTTTTCACATTTTAGGTTTTATAGACGATGTCTCATCCATCTCGAAGAACATCAGACCTCCAACAGAACAAGAAACCAACAATAAAGAATGAAAACGGTCAAAGACAAACGTGTGAACGAGGCAGACAAACAATTTTTCCGTCTATAAACACCAAGAAACTCACTTGTTTTAGTTTAATTAATAATTTGGCTTTTCAGAGTCGTGCAACATAAGATTGTTTAGAGGCATTTGTTAAAGTCATCCTAGCTGCTATTAGAGCTAAATGCTAACACCTTCAAGGCAATTATGGTTGGGCGAGTGGACGAATATATTGACAATGGGCTGACTCCATCGCTGGTTGGTTTTTGGGCTGATATTTGTCATTTTATTTTGCTAATGTAATGGTCTGTAGACTGACAGCCTCTGCTCTGCACCGCGCTCAGTTCACACCCACTCAGCCAACTATGAGTGAGCTAAGCTGGTTGAGGAGTGAGAGGAAAACAGCACGTACAGTCAGACTCTTTACACTCTTTTCACATGGTTCATTAAGGATTTATTTTGACCAAACCAGAGCTGGTGATAGTTGGAAGAGTGGACAGACTAACAAAGACGGTTTTTGTGAGTTTTTACATGTTTTTCCGTCAAGTTTGATTGAAGTGAGTTTTCCGAGGAGTTAAGCTAATCTTAGTTTGGTAAAAGACAGAAACTTGAATTCAGAAGGTGAACGGTTGTATTTCTCCGTTTAAAATGGAAAATAAGTGTCAGAACATGCAATATCTAGACACCTAATGAGTCTCCCAGCTGAGACTGGAGAGGACGGGAGGAGGAGGGAGGGGGGACGATGATATCGCCAATCGCCGATGGATGGGCTGACGATGGTCGTTTGGAAAATTTTAGCATATCGTCCAACTCTAAATTCGACCAAACCAGAGCTGGTGGTTGTTGGAAGAGTGGACAGACTAACAAAGACGGTTTTGGTGAGTTTTACATGTTTTCCTGTTGAGTTTGATTGAAGTGAGTTTTACAAGTAAAAAAAAACAAGCTCATCTGAGTTCATTAAGAGAGAAACTTGTATTCAGAAGGTGTACGGTTATATTTCTCAGTTTTAAAGGGAAATACACACACACACACACACACACACACACACACACACACAAGTGAAAACCACAGTATCCAATTAAGATGGAGTACAAGGTCAAGGACAAAAACAGTTATGATGTGGGTACAATTTCTAAAATGATTTCAGCCAAAATTAAGGAACAGTCAAGACTGACCAAGGGAGCTATTTTCTCGATCCTTTAAAATCGACTTGAATTCCCCCACAGTGCTCAGCTCTGCCAGTTTCAGATCCATCTCTAGATTATTCCAGGACGAAGGAGCAGCGTAGTTAAAAGATTTTTTTTTTTGCAGAGTTCTGTTCTTACTCTTGGAACCAGCATATTATGAGAGCGAAGGCCATATTGATTTCGGTTTCTACACGTGCATGTAGACAGATAAGAAGGAACCAGGCCAGGAATAGATTTATATATACAAACCAACCAAGGCATGAAGAGCCTGCGGACATACAAATTAGCAGCGGCAGTAACAGAGCACAGTGGTGTGTGTGGTTTCCACAGCCAGTGATAAAACGCACACAACAAAGCACAATGGTACACAGTGTCTAACTTCCTTAGGCACTGGTCAGGTGCATTTATAAAAAGAAACTCACCAGTACACAGCTGAGACTCAGGTGGAGGTAGGAGGGATAAATATGTTGCCAATGACCAGTTGATAGGCTGATGATGGCCGGTTGGAAAATTGGGGTGGTCTAATAAACACTGTTGTGCATTATGGGAAGCATAGGATGATACATTTTTGCAGCTCAGCCATATTTAAAAGCAAAAAAACAAAAACATCAGCAATATTAAATTGCCAGAGTGCTCTGTTAAATGACAAATTGCCCAAACGTCAGGGAATAGAGTCCTTTTCCACGAAGTGACTCTGTTCTGCCAAAGTGTTTCCAGGCAGCCTCATCAACTAACCACACATAAAGTGCTTTATGAAAGGGTTAAAATAACACTACCCAGCTTAGGTTCAAACTAAACCGTCTTTTTTTTCCCCACATGTATTTTTTTTAAAGTCATAATTGCACCAAAACCAGAAAAACACCCATTTCTGAATTGCTACTCGTAGCAGTTTAACAGTGCTTTCATTCTGTTTTTATGGGTTTTGGTGACTCTGGAGTTCCTGCAGTGACGCTTTGAAGCTCAGAAAACACGCTGAAAACATGTCGAGACACACTTGGCATCGACGTCTCTGGCATCACATGAGGGAAAATGACCGATCTGCATGTAACATGGAGACGGCCGGCTTCCTATTGGTTTGGCACAGTCAACCGGCTTTTATAAGAGTTTTTCTGTAACTCAGACAGTCCTCTTAGAACAGACAGGAGAGGAGAACCAAGACTCTGTTCCATATTTCATGAATTATACCTGTTATTTTGTTTCTTCTTAACTGATGCCATTTGATGTTGTTTTGCCCTGAATATTGGCTCACAACAGAGAATTTTTTAATGTAAAACCAGCTAAAATCCTGCATCAGGCACCAAACTGGTCAAGACTGGCTCTGTTTAGCCACATGCATCTTAGAGCTTATATCTGCAGCTTTTCATGACGCCAATTAAATATATTTGAAAATATTAAATATAAAAACGAGCCTGACACCTGCGCAGCAACAGGCGTGCTCACGCTGAAAATCTGCCTGATGGAATAATTGCCACGACACACAGACAAGCAAATGATGGAATAAAAGTACTTGACCTCAATCTGGGTTCATCCACTCAGCCTGTGCTGCACTTAACCGCACATACAGCTGCCTCTGTTCAGACTGAAATACATGCAACCAAGGATGTCTCAGAACACTTTATTTAAAGTCCGATATCAATACTGCAACCTTGAGTATCTGCCGATACGTCTTTTACCTTCTCTTAAACAACTAAGCTGTTAATAAAACATTTGTATGGCTGCACTTTGTTCAATCTGGTCATCTAAAAAATGTCAGCACCATTCAAACACTTAGAAAGAAATTTAAATAAACTGCATCAGTTTCTGTGAGCTTAACGTAACACCACACAGCTGACATGTCTCACTCATGTTCTCTAGTTGCCTTTCACGTGACAGACGCTGCTCATCTGTGTTACCACGACACATCTCTCTTCACGGCATGTCGCTGACCTGATAGCTTAGATCCTCGATATCCAATCCACTGATTTTGGCGAGTAATTTCTGCATGGCCACATGCAACATAAGCTTTAATTGCAAAATTACCGATGGAAGGGAAAACATGGAAGAGGATAGGCCTGAGTGATAAAATCATTGCGATGTCAATCGGCAACAGACACATCATCAATAGCAATAAGAAAGTAGTTAGATAAAATGTTTGATAGCTTCACTTAAATGCATTAAATGCAAACGTGCTCACAAACTACCTGTTATACCCCTTAATAATGCAGCGTGCTACAAGCGACACACACACCAGTCGTTTAACAGACAAGCCCCACGTGTGCTCCCTCCCATCAGCCCATCATACCTGTAGAAGCTACACACAAACAGCCAATCATTTAACAGGCAGGTGGTGTAACTGCCCCATCATAATGTGAGAAACAGCGCAGAGTGACATGCTAGACAACAGCAACAGTGTGAAAAATGAGTGCAGATTAAAAAAAAGAGGACAGGTGTGGGTTGTCTTCTTTTTTTAAGACCGACAACTATCAGAGAGTGAGGAGGTCAGAAATTTAGAGCGAGCTCGGGAGTAAAACCACCACTCCTTTGTGTCCAAAAGAGGCAGCTGAGGTGAAGGAGCTGGAAAATGATGCTCGGCCTGCTGCCGCCGTGACCCGACCACAGGCAGAAGAAACTGGACGGATGAACTATCAGAGCAACACTGTGTGTAAACTGCAGGAACAGCATCCTGACCAGGACAGCCTGTTTTATCAGCTTAGACACTTAGACCCTCTGGAGTCCACAACATGTCCTCCGTCACAAGCTACTGATATGAAACTTCACCATCACGATAGACTTTTCAGCTATATTACCGAGGCCTAAAAGTAGAAATGGAAGAAAATGACAGTAGTCAAATTTCTATGCAATGTAGCACGAATTTTAACCGAATTTCCAGAAGATCTGCAACATGAAATTCAAATAAATGTGTGAATATTAGGAGCTGCTTCAGTCAGGTACCATTAAGTCATTGCATAAGAAGAAGATGCGATGACTTGACTTCGTTAACAGGAAGGTTACAGTCTCCTCACCACTCCCAAGATATTTTAGTCTCCTCAGCTGAAGTCTGACGCTTCAAGTCTGTTTTCGCTGCAACTATTCAACTTCAGCTGAATGTAAAAACTTTTCTTTTGCTGTTGTTATTCACGCGTTTTTTCCTTCAAATGTCCTGATGTTCTGACTCAAGATTTTATGTGCAAATTAAAAATGGGCCTAAAAAATAAGAGGGTGCACGTATGTTAAATATGAAGAAATAAAAGTAGAACAAGTTGTGATCAAACACGAATTTTCATGTTTTCCTTTTATATTTCACCTGATTTGTGTTGGTGGAAATCTTGTGTTTGCAGCACAGCTGATAGAGGAGGTTTATTCACAATGTGAATTAGCGCACACACACACACACACAGTGTGACAGCTTGGTGTGTGTGTGTAGTTGGGAGTGGGCCATGACGCGTGCTGATGGTTAACATGTTGCATCACAGCGTGACTTTCTGAAACAGCAGTGGGATGCTCAGAGCTGATGACGCCAATCGAGACTATGAATAACACACCGACACACACACACACGCACGCACACACACAGAAAGGAGTCCACCTTGTGCGTCACACCGATTACAAATGCCACCAGCCTCTCCTCTCCCCCACGTCCGTGTCTTTCCTCTCTTTTCCCACTTCAGTCAGGCTGCAGAGTCGTCATCTGCTCGCTCATGTTGGAGGATGAAAATTATTTTTTCTGCCTGAATTAAAATATGCATAAATAATGATCCTACCAAAAGGTTTTAGTGTTGGAATTTTAACAGTTGTAGGTAAACTATAATAGATTGAAGTAATCTAAAACCTCTCAAACCTTCCACCTACGTCCAACTTGTTTTGTAAATGTAAGAACATTAACTGCATGTTTATTTAACCACAGTTGATTTTTGTGCTTATGTTCTCTTGTTTGTTACAACTTTCAACCCCTCCAATCAATTTCCTTTCATAGAGCACTAATGATTTCCTTGAACTTTGCAGCTCCTCGGCTCATGAGTCGGACCGAAGAAAAGGAGTGAAACTGTGTCGAAATTATTACATTACAGACTACGAGTCCTGAGTTCTCATGTGTCGGAGCGTCAACATGTTGACAGGCGTTGCGTCTCGTGTGATCCCGTTCCAAGATGGTCTTTAGCATATTTTTGTTACCGACACTTAACCAGGAGCTACTTTCACGTGATAAACGCATGAAAAAGGAATGTCTGATTGTAAGAGAAAGAGAAATCTTAGAGCTTTTATCTCCAGCTTTTCATGGCACCAATTAAAATATTTGAAAAGTTGTAAAAAATGAACTTCTGCAACCCCACTTTACAATCTCATGCTCTTTGGCTGAGTTTTATTCAAATCCAACTGACTTTATTTTAAATTCTAATGGACATCCTGAATTTTTATATTCTTATAAAATATTTCCATTTGATGGAATGTTGAGGCTACGAAAAACATGCAGTCTTTTGAATATTTCAGTAAAGATCATTTAAGTTAAAGCTGGAACAAGATGAGACTGAAAATATATTGTATAATATCATCGGATAGAGGGAACCCTCAAAGAAACTGGAGGTTTAGATATGATGCTTGTTTTCTCTGGATGATAGTGTTGCAGCACTTAAGATCACTTTTGGTTTTGAGACTTTTTAATTCAAGTTTTTAAGTGAAAGTTTTTAATTTAAGACCGGTCAACTCCATATCTGCGGGGACTAAATTGCCTGTGCATGATATTAATTTATTTGTTAAAATCATTACTGTGACTTTATGTAAAAAAAACAAAACAAAACAAAAAAACAAAACCATCCTGCATCAATTTCCCAACCAATCACTCAACACATTTCTAATTTTAAATCCTTGTTACCGTAGCCCCTTGTCTAGACCCCAAACGTCATGTTAGCATCACAATTACGTGACAACAGCGTTCCTGCCTCACCGACTTGTCTTTCTACACAGGATCCATCTTATCTGAGTGTCGGCAGCAAACAAGCAGCCAAAGAAGCAGCAAAGAGACTGCCGGCCAGTGGCTGCGCCCAGAGTAGTCAAGTGTTGGCAATTGGAGCAGAGGAATTAAAGTTTAGCAGTGAAGATGTCTAGTGGCAGTAAATGTACAGTTCATCCACAAATGAATGCTGCAGAAATTCAAGAAGTTCACGTGTCTCGTTTCCCAGCTGCTGAGATTAAACCAGAGCAGAGTGAGCTGCACACTCTGGTTACAAAATGTGGATAAAATACGTTTTTCAGTGTCTTATTACTGAGTACCAGCCTTGCATTTTCGCACGTATGGTTAATGGTCTAAATCAACACTTCAGGTCGTGTTTATGCCTTTCAGACACAGCTGAGACATGAGATGAACAGAGCTGGTGGAGACAACTGCATAAGATTAAAAGAAGAGCTTTTCTTTTGCCTGAGATGGGAGACTGGAAAACACATGACTCGCTTGTCACCCCTAACTGCTTTCACCCACACCCACCCCCTCAGACACTCTCCAAGAAAGTGAATGTGTGAGACAGGAGAAGAAGCAGCTGTGGCTGTCAGGGAACAGAGATGCCAGACAGAACATCTGTAATAAGACATCTGCAAAACAGCATCCAAAAGAAAACAGTGTGTAAAATCTGCAACGCAAGTGTAAGTGACGCTAGCCAAAGTAGCTGTCTAAGTCATGTTTTTGCATGTGATAAATAACGATTTAGCTCATGTCAGCTCCAATATGAATACTACACACTGGGTGTATTTAAGTCCGTCGAATCTGATTTGTAGGACAGGACATCTGTCTCATGACATTCATTAATTTAAAAGTTTTTTAACACATATTTGCCTTTAACAAATATTGCAACTCCTGCAATTTGAAAATTGTAGACAGCCATGTTGCAACTTTGCTAAAATTTGGATTAATTGTGCAGCTGTACTGCAGCACTGAAGTACTTTTCTTTTTCAAAAGGCTGCGATTTGGTTGCACTTGGCCATATTGCAATTTTGATAATAGTGCAATTAACTGTGCAGCCCTAGTCTGGACTACAACGCTGCTGGATGAAGCTAATGTAAATCCATGCCTTCCACACACACA